>SMGT01009876.1:95925-119217 GCA_004794575.1 Lanistes nyassanus | reverse complement strand
GGGGGGGGGGGGGGGGGGGGGGAGGAATATGAAGTGAAAAAAGTGCTTCAGTGCTGTTCAGCAAATAACGCCTGTTAGTGTCAACCCGATCTCTTTTGTTCATTGTTCACTCGCCACCCAGCGTGTCGGCAGCCGGGTGGTGGTCGTGAAGATCGTAAAATGTAGAGCGCTCGCAATTTCGCTGCTCAGCATGCCGAGATGTGTTATTTTCACTTCTGGTTGGACGGAATTACTGACTTTCTAGTTCTAGCACCCCCCAACGCCCCCCCCCCCCCACTGATAGTTCCTATCTATAGTTTCAATATCCCTAGAGCCTAAGTATACCAGTGCACGAACTAAACAAAATGACAAATCCCACATATTCTGTGGGGTTAACTCTCTTCTATCCACTCCCGGTTTGTCAGACTGAAATGTTACAATGCCGTTTTCATGATCATCTTTGACTTTTCTTGCATTACCGGGTGAGTTTAGTTCTCGTCTTTGGGCTGGAACTATTACTTTTGATTACTTTTCCATTACATGTTTTTTTCGCCTTTGAACATTTCATTGGAGCCTTTGAACTGATATAACTTCGCTTACAGAAGATTTTATAATTTAAAATTATTTTTAAATTTACATAAACTGAAAATAAATTATCTATTGACAGCAGCTGTGTATTCATTAAAGGCATTGGTACTTAATTTTTTTTTTTGCATGTTGACACGTTTTCCCCCAAGGGTAATCAAGTTGCAGGGGAAGTAAATATGTGGAGCAGTTTGTCTGGTTACTCCGAAGTCTGCACCCAGAGGTCGCTGTGTTTTGTCTCCTAGCTTGATCTCCCCTGCATTTTTTTTGTTTGTTTGTTACGGCTGTAAGGAAAAAGACACCTTATTGAGTGAATTAATAAAAAATAAATAACCAGAGGCAGTGGATGTAGGCAGTTTTCTGCTTATGACTTCACCTCGTAAATTTGTAATGTCCAGTTTTGATCGACAGATCTTTCCTATGAGGCATTAGCCACAAACGTGCATCAAGATTTTACCTGCTCCGTGTACCGTAGCCCCATTTGAGCTGAGCAGCTTATAGGAAGATGAGGTGCTTTGAAGATGCAAAAATTCGTGAGGACATCGAAATATTTCTTTCTGTTCCATGTCAACCCTTATAGCTCCTCAACTTCCGGTAAGCTAATGTACTGCCAACGGCGTAAGAGGTCCGTTCTACGGGTTTTGACCAAATTTAAATCACTTGTTGAGGTAGTAAGTGCTGTTCTCTGTAGGCTTTCTCAAGTTGTCGCACAGCATATTGGAACTGCCGCGCACCAAACGGGCGTGTTACTGCAGACCACAAAACCAGGAACAGTAAAGGCCTATTTGATGCGGTCTTTTTCATGTTGCATTTGGAGGTTTTATTTGATCGGTGGGTTTGGTCGACAGTATGTATAACATAACGTGCGTTGAGCAACTGAAAAAAAATTGAGGCAAGATTTTTTTTCTCAAGGAGTCGAAGTAGCCCTTTGCTGTTGTGTTCCATTGACTCATCCATATGGTTAGAGCCCAGCGTGTGCCTAGTCGGGTACGTTAAAAAAAAACTCTGCAGACTGTAGTATTTTAGACCATTTGAAAACTGGTAGGGAAAAGGTGGAGGATGAAGTGGAGGAGGAGAAAAAGTAAGACGATGAAGCAGGGTGGGTAGAGTCTCGGCTCCAAACTCGCCCGTTAAAAAAATAAAGGGAGGGGGAGTCTGGAAGCCATCTCCCGTTGGTCAGGGTTAAGGACTCGTGTTACGCAAGCCGGAGCGACGTGAAGACCTTGCAATAAACGCCAGTGCGTCGTCGTGACACGAGGAAGATAGCGTTAACGAGAAGATAACGTAGTACCTGACACCGCCTTCATGGCTGTTGCCCTAGAGTTGTGTGCCCTTTAGGCAGGAAAACAGCTTCGTCTTCGAGTCAGAGAACCTCGCCCGGCCTTGGTGAATCTGGGCTTTTTTTCCCCCCACTATCCGTTTCGTCTCCCCCTCCCCACTGTTTTGTGTTTGTTTTCGTTTTGTTTTTTCTTTAGTTTGCTTGAGGTTTTTATTATTTGTTTTAAAAAAAGAAGTAGGGTCGCTTCATGTTAAGGTGTCATGCCTTGTTAGTTGTTCTATATTGGCTGTTTTAGCTTGCGAGGATATTTTTCTTATCTTGACACGATAGAGCAAGAGAGGGCTGGGTGAGAAAGCTTAGGCATGCGTGCATGTGCATTGTGGATGTGTACGTAACTGTGCGTGCATGCGCGCGCACATTTCTGTGCATCTTTTTATTGTCTCCGTAGAAATATTGATGGCTAAGTCTCAGAAGTTCAACAGTTCTTGCAGTGTAACACCCCACCTGCTCACGCCTTCTGCCCTCCCTCCGCCACAGAAAAAAAGTGCAAAAGATAGAGGGATACGAACAAATGAATGCATATGAATACACGTCACGGAATTTATAAACTAAAAGCGTATGAATATCTAGAGATTTTAACACTTTACAACTTACTATATAGACCACGCAGGTTCCAAATGATTACAGTTGCATACCTGCAATGTTTGCCGAGTTTCCGATTTATTTATCTATACACTTATTTATACCTAACAGCTCTTTTAAAGGCCGTTTCAAAGGTTCCAGTTATTTATCTGTGGATTTAAGCTTGCTTACGCTGTAAGGTATGCTCAGTGTATTTAAGCTCTTATAAGTTCATTTAGTTTATCTTCTAATATTAACACCTTAAACGTTAGCTTGTAGTTTTAGTATACTCGACCTTCGGTATTTTCACTTTCAAGCCTATCTGTTTTTTAAAAAAAAATATTGTACACTGTGTTCATCTTCAATTTCCACGATCGTTTGTTCTGCACGGCCTCTCTAGTTATTAACAGCTCAAAATCTTATTTCCAGTTACACACTGTGGTTATTTACAGTTTACGTGCTGTCTGCCCATTTACAGCTTACAGTTTACACGCACTCTCGTTATAACACTAAACCGCGCATTTTACAGTCTGCCTCGTTACTCGCACTTTACACCTTGTCTGGTTATTTAAAGGTTATGACCTTTCCAGCAGTTACTGGTTATAGGCGATCCACAGAAACAGCTTACGCAAATATTTGAGACAAGCTGTATGCAGTTGGCATCTCGCACTTGCGCGCGCGCGCACACACGCTGCCCTTTGAGAAGAGTAGCAACAACCTGTCCCACCCCTGGTTAAAGCTCTTCGGTCCTCGCCCCTCCCATCTGACCCCCTTCCCCTCGCTTTTTTCCCCTCTCCTTGCCCTCCTGCTGGTAAGGTTTTGGTTCGACAGAAGACATCTGGAGCCAGTTCATGGCCCAGCTTCCCCCACGTGCGTGCGCGAGCCGGCGATGTTGCCAGCTGCCGCCGCAGCGTGTTGTGGTACGCGCACAGAACATGCCGGGTCACGCGGGGTCACGCAGCTTTGGGAGGGGCTCTACAAGAGAGAACAAGAGGTAAATACCCGAAAGTCTTTTGGCGCTTGCACTTATATGCACTTCCGGTGAGGGGAGGGGCGTAGGTGGATAGGGGGATGTGCGTGGGCGCGTGTTCGTAAGTATATTTGGTTACATGGGTATCACATGTGTTATGTTTGTGTGTATATCATATATAGGTACGCGTGTGAGTATGAGTGCGTGCACGTGCATGTGCTTGTTTCTGTTAGCATTTGTGTGTGCATTCTCGTTTCCATGCGTGTGTGTGTACACTTTCCTATGAATAGTATTGACGAAAATCTTTAAGAATCTATCTGCATTCTGGGGCAGCCTTGCAATAATGGGTTGTGCTGTTTTCACGTAAGGGCCTTTTCCCACGTTGCAACATTGGCACCTGTGCGAGCATTGCCGGCATGAGCAAACGTAACCCAAACATTTCTGTTGCATTCTCTCATGAATGTGTCGAGTTCTCCCCCCACCACCACCAACCCCACCCCGATCGACCGTTGTTTGAGATGGTGCCTGTGTGGCTAGCGTTGCCCAGTGTGCACCCCGTTGCCAGCATCGAGCAAAATCAGGGGCGAATGGGTCTCTCTACCGGTGTTATGGCCGGAAGTGCTGATACGAGCAGTCATGCAGCCCAACCTTGGGCCGGGTTGCATGTGTGTTCCTAACTCCATTCCAGATTGAAAGCTGCACGTAAACTGCACAGCGCAAACGGGTCTAACGAGTTTTTTTTTTTTTTTGTTTCGAAGGCAGAAACGCCTGTGCAGCCCAACCATGGGTCCTAAATACTGAACTAGTTGACCCCGCTATTAATTTTTTTTAAATAAAAAATGGAGCAAACTTTTATTTCAGATCACCGAGTCGAAAGTTGTACAACACACGCCAACGCACCGCGTGCGGGCATGTCTTCCTCTGCCTGCTTCTGGAGAGAGGGTCTCCATGGTAACTGCTCATGATTTCTGCCGAGGCTGATGATAATATTTGTTAATATTCTGTTTACACAGCTGCAGTTGCAGTTAACCAGAGGGCGAGCACATTTCAAACGACGGAATCACAGAGCATGGAATTCTCCATCTTTCCGATATGTCAAAACCCCAGAAAAAATTGAGAGCAGCAGCTTATTTCAATACCGGCTTATCATGTCTACTGTTACTCTAAAATGTTCGATCCTCAAGTGGCGCACTACAGACGAGATTTTTTTCTGCAGCTAGCTTTAGTTCTGTTTGTTTTGTGAGCAATCTTTCATTGATGTTCATGAGCCACGTTACAGATAGGCGAAAGGAGAGTGGTTGGTTGCAGAGGGAAAAATAGACGAAATAAATATTAAAACTTTAGGAAATGGCAGTGGGTAGGGTACAAAGCCGATGATAAATACCCTTCAGCTCGCATTCGAAAACTACGTAGAGTGGATAGAACATGGAAATTACACCGACTGACATGTGACACTTTTGTGTGTTCACTGGATGTTCGAGGATTCGAGTGTGTGAGGAGAGAGAGAGAGTGCGCCTACGCGCCCGTGTGGTGGGAAGGAAGATTGCGTTAAGGGTGGACGGTATGATTGAGATGGATACTGTGCGTAACCAGTGGCAACTGAACATAATTGAAGGTTGGCTGGTACCTATCCAGCGTCAAACTAAGTCTGCAAACGTCCGTGCTATGTAACTGTACTGCATGATTGCACCGTCTCGGCCGCGGGAGTGGTGTCATAGCAGCTAGGTTTTTTTTCTCCATATGGGGGTGGGGGTGGTGCCGAGGCTAACGTTTTAAAAGGAAACATGTTGTGGATGTTGGTAGGGGCAGGGGCTTAGAGGATCGTGTGTAAGACGGTCTTTTTACGATTAGAAATTGAAACTCGCAAATACAGATTAATGACGCGTGTTGGTTGTCGGCGTAGACAGGCAGGAAGAGAGGTTCTTGTCACGAAACTTTTTTTTTTCCATGCACGAATGCACGATGTATGTAATCCGCAGATTGTCGCGGTTAGTGTCTTCCTTTGGGCTTGCTGGTCTCACATTGTTTGTCAAAGTCGAAAGAAGGCAGTGGGGATGAACTATGCGATCTCTTTAAACATGCTGCTTTATGTTAAGTAAGTGAATATTTATAAAACGCTTCAAAATCTCCACATTTAAAGACGTGATCGTGCGTGGAAACCTGGAAATCAAAGGAAAAGATTACGTCATCTTAATATCGACTCCAATCCATTGACACGTTTTTGTTGAGAGTGCCTCCAGAATTCTCGTTAATGAACAAAATATTTTATGAATGGAAGCTCGACGGACTCAAGCCAGTCGAGGGAGTGATTGTTCGTAAGCTCCCTGGTCTTGGCCTCTCGTTTCCTGCTCGTGTTGCTTCATGAGTCGACTCGAGTAAGACAATCGCTGCACGCAGACAGTACAAACAACAAGGATAGGACACTGTGGCCTGTGGTTACTGGAAACATTTAATCTTGCCCGGGAGCGGGGCTATTAAAAATAGCAGATCACCAAGGCTGGTGATCAATTTTTTTGCCAATGTTGGTTAATTCTTAAAAATGTGTTACGAAGAGATACTGTAATATATATATAATATCAAATATATAAAGCCGAATGTTGGTGGGTATGTTTGTTTGTATTATATATTAAAGCAAACTGGGCTAATGGATTATTCAGTGGTCTGGTGAATTTCAAGTTACTAGCTGACCGAGATAATTCTGGAACTTTCTTATCCGTGAGTCATTGTATTGCAAACGATCTGTGCATATATTTAATATTTATAATGTTACATCATCCATTCAGCTCTCAGTCTCACTCCACATACGAAAGTAACCTCCCCCACTCTCTCTCTCTCTCTCTCTATCACACACACACCTGTTTCTCCGAGGAAAATCAATAACAGTAAAACAAGGAGAATGGGCTATTATTAATACATTTGAATTTGAGCGTGAAAAGCGAATTCAGTTTCTCATTGTGGCTTTAAGGATTCCCCCTAGCTTCTTCGTCTTTACAGCTTAAGATGAGTCCGGAGACACAATCAAACCACCAGCGTCCGTAGTGGACTGAACACACACCGTCCAGCAACATCAACGGCGACTGAGCAGCAGGTCCACACAGACTGAAGACAGCGGTAAAGGACCGCAATGTCCCCATCTCTCTCCCCAACATTGTGTGTAGTTTGTGGGAAGAAACCGATAGGAAACCTGATAACATAAACAACTATGTACCCCTCCCCCCCCCCGGCATTTTTGTGAACATCGCAGTTCCCCTTGACCCTGCTTTCCCAGCACCACTGTTAATTATTATACTCGTTGACTGTTGTGGACTGCACTGACCTGCATGATGGGTCAGAAGCTTTCAACAGTTGCTGCTTCAGGACAGCGGAAGTACAAACTCCTCCGCCGTGGAAGAAAGAAAGGAAAGAAGTGTGTTATTTCAGACAGCACACCTCGCCTGTTCTCAGAAGAGCGGGTGCTTGGGAACGACGCAGCGCGAACTCCTAGCCGACAGGGTCTGTAGTTATGAAGCAGATAAAGGATGGAGAACTTAAAATACCTTCGGTCGTTCCCCAATTCCCCCCCCCCCCTGCATCACCCACTCCCACTTCCCCGTCACCTAACCTTCGGTCAGTTAGTTGCCTGTTCCTTTCGCTGCAGCCTCCTGCCCCCACCTTACCTTTCGTTCCTCTCACTCCCCAACCCTCCTCCCCCACCCACCCTCCGCACACCCTTGTGCCTCGCTTGCACTTCATTTCCCAAATTCTCTCCCTTTATCGTTTGTTCCTAATAGAGCGTGCAGGTGTGTATAGGTGCTGGCTTTGATGTTGCCGGCAAACGTATGTGCAATAGATTGGAGATTATCTTTGGAAGCGCTTTTCCTCCCTCCAGCGGCGGTCTTTGAGCGTGGTCCAAGCCTTGAGGTGCGCGCGCGAGCGGCTGCGTGTTGGAATAAACTGTGGAAGCGCCATCTGCTTTGTGGGGTCAGAGGGCACCGTCGGACCCCAACGCGGTCTGTTGGTGCAAAGAAGATCGCATCAGCTTATGAATTCTTTCCAAATCGTCCATATCTGGAAATATTTCTTGTTTTCAAAACACCATTGCAATGAGTTTTGTTCAAATTGTGTTTTGTTAAAACTATGTTTTTACGGCGCTACAGCAATCCATCCTTTCACAACGCTAAAATCTTCTAAAACCTCAGTATTGTTATGGTGTTGGGAGAGCACCAAACGTCAGTGTTTCATTTTTGATGAGGGTGTTTTTTCCTCCTGCCACAGAAAATCTGCCGTATATCTTTGTGGAAGATGATGTGAAATAGTTCGAGAAAGCCTTTCGCTGTGTACTGGGGAATTGATGGATTGCTAAGCGGGTTCACCGACATTCAGACGGTCACACAAACGCGCAGACTGACGGACGGGCGACTACACACACCGATGGACGGAGAAAAAATTGCGATAATCGTGGAGTCTCAAACTTTCAACCCTTATGTATATATATAGATATTTATATACACACAAAATTACATACACTCACCGTTCTTCATTATCACACTCGTCCAGCCTTATTTAAAAAAAAAGCGAGGAACGTTGGTCCTTTTGAACAGTACATGGGCTTATAACTTCTAGGCGTTACGTATTACATGCTGAAAAAAATGGACCCCCCCTCCCCAGAACTGCGGTGCCCTTACGCGAACGCGCAGCCACGGTGACTTCCTTACATGCAATCACAAGGAGGGAGGGAGGGAGCGGGAGGAAAGGCTGTAGGGTTTGAAGCAGCCAGGAATCTGGTGAGAATTAATGAATATCGCTCGGTAGCCATGGCAACGCCGTATCAGCTGTGACCTTTGCATGGGTATCTGGCTAATTTATTAGGCAAACGCACCATTTATATCCTGTTCCTTACCCCAACGACATCCGCTTTAGCTTGCCTCCCGACCCGTCCCGTCTCACCTCATGCCCACCCCTCTCTTTTCCCCACTTCTCCCCATCCCCCGCTTTCTGTCGAGCACATTTCCTTCCCCTAACTCGTCGCTTACCTCTAACAGCCCCCCCCCCCCATTGGTTGGCTTTTTTCGCCTCTTGCAATTTCTTGTTCACTCTGGAGTCGATAACGCTCGCCAGGAGACCAAAGCAAGCAAGAAAACAAACAAACAAACAAAGACAGAAGAAAAAACAACAGCAAAAAAAACTAGGAACATGTCTAGATACATGTGAGGATTGCTTTCGTTGAATGATGATGGTGGTGATGATGATGATGATGATGATGATGATGATGATGATGATGATGGTGGTGGTGGTTGGGGGGGGGGGGAAGGAATTTCTTTACTGAAGGCACGTCGGACATAGCTGGTTCCATTCCCTCCCTTTATTGGGGTGATCTGCCCTTTGAAGGGGTTACGGTTCTCGCTAATGTACAATAATACTTCCGTTAAGGCGGATTACAGAGCGGATTACTGGCTGTCCGCAAGTGTTTGTCTTTGCGTCAGAATTTAACATTTTATTTTTGTCCGTTTCTAGCCACAGTTCTATCATTTCATTCACTCTGTATGTGTCCCCGTCTGCGTGTATTGTCAGTCAGCCCGTTTGTCAGTCTGTTTATCTGTCTGGCCGTAATGCTTCTCACTTTTGCCTTTCGATCCGTCCTTCCTTCAACCTGCATACTTGTGCTTCTGTATCGTCGCGCATAGCACCAAAAAAAAAAAAAAGTCGTCGCCAGTGAACTTCTTGTGGTAATTGTGTTAACCATCTTTGACACTCCACGAAGACTGCCATCTTCTCTCCCCCTTTCCTTGAGCGCGAGCGAGAGGATTCCATGGCTACAGACTTGTAAGAATGCACAAGGTCTCTTTTACTTTTTTGTCTTGTTTTTGTTTTTCCTCTTTATTACTTGGTCGTTGTTTGCGGTTTGTGGGTTTGTTTTTTGTGGTTTGGGCGTTTTATTTGTGGTTCGTGAGTTTTTGTTGGTTTTTATTTTGTGTGTTTGTGTGTTTGTGTGTTTGTTTTTAGCTGCCATGTGAAGCGCTTTTTGTGAAGCATTTGCATAACTCGCTACCCGCTATTCTTTATCTCCCTGTCTTCCCCTGTTCTTCGTTTGTCCTGAGCTAAAAGGTAGTCTCACACGACTCGGCAGTGTCAACAGAAAAGTTAACATTCCTCAGTTACACGTATTGCCTCAACCACAGACCGGACTTCGATCGACTGATTTCTCCTGCAAATGCTTTTCAACGGAACTAGAGAAAATCTTTCGGGTTTTAATAATGACGTTTTATTGAATGCGATTACGTACTTGTTGCACTAAACAAAGGTAGGGATTTTTTTTTGACCAATGTTTTCATTGAGCTTGGCTAAACTGTGTGAGCTCTGCTTTAGACTTCGCCGTGTGACAGTCGTGTTCAAGTTCTCAAGTTTCTTTATTCTTTTATCGTCAGGGGGTATTCAGAAAAAATGTCAAAGAACACCTCAATCGTAGTTCATCTGACATAAGAATATACATATATTGGTATAAATAAACTCAATGGTGAATATACACACAAATGACACGCTCAATCGTAGTTCACCTGACATAAGAATATACATATATTGATGTAAATAAACTCAGTGGTTCATAAACACACAAATAACACGTCAATCGTAGTTCACCTGACATAAGAATATACATATATTGATGTAAATAAACTAAGTGGTGAATATACACACAAATAACACGCTCAATC
Organism: Lanistes nyassanus; assembly: GCA_004794575.1. Classification (NCBI taxonomy): domain Eukaryota; kingdom Metazoa; phylum Mollusca; class Gastropoda; order Architaenioglossa; family Ampullariidae; genus Lanistes; species Lanistes nyassanus. The sequence goes on along the minus strand of SMGT01009876.1, from coordinate 109,094 downwards.
GTAGTTAACTGACATAAGAATATACCAAGGACTACTATAATGATTATAGTAGTCCTTGGAATATACATATATTGATATAAAAAAACTGAGTGGTGAATATACACACAAATAACACGCGCAATCACGCACGCAGACGTACGTGTGAAGTTCGTCGCTTGCGGACATTTTTTGTACTGATGCTAGGCCGCTTCATTGCTAACCTCAGAGGTAGCTGTGGACTGGAAGTAGAACCATCTCGGTGGTAAAGTTTTTTCATGTGGCGTGGCCTTTAGTCTAGCAGCTGTTGGAATGCCACTCGGGTTGGGTGGTAGTCGGGTAGGTTGGAATGGGGTGGGGTGGACAAAAAAGAAGTCTTGCTTTTTTCTTCATTTTCCCCCACTCACCTGTCAGGGGTCACCCGCGCATTGTGCGACCTGTCACCCGGAGAGAGGGCGGTGTGAGGTAGGTCCCCGGTAGCCGTGTTTATAAACTTTCGTGGGGCGCGGGGCACAGCAAGGTTTGGTCTGTCACCCGCTGAGTAGTGTGTGTGTGGCGCAGGGTGGCAGGGAAACCTGGGGCATATGGAGGGGTGGCGAGAGGTATGCGTTGTCCGTGGGGGTGGGTTGGAGGCTACCACAGGCGGTTACGCTTTGAAAGGTGACATCACCAAGAGTTGTGCGCCTGTAGAACACGCCCGTATGGTGTTTTGCGGAAAAGTCAGAAATTGTAGCCGTTGCATCGTAGCAAAGTGTTCGTTAAGCATTTGAATGTCGTCATGCTATGGATGTGGGGATACGGGCGTAATCATATGAGGGGATACGGGAGTAATCATAAGAGGGGATACAGGAGTAATCATATGAGGGGATACAGGCGTAATCATGGGAGGGGATACGGGCGTAATCATTTAAGGGGATACATGCGTAATCTTTTGAGGGGATACATGGGTACTCATGTGAGGGGATACGGGGGTAATCATTTAAGGGGAAATTTGTAATGTATGTGGCGATGTGGGTATTACCAGACTAGTGGATATCGGTATTATGAGTGGGCATGTAGATATTGTCATGTCGTGGGAAAGGTATATTGTCATTTAAGGGGATATATTATTTTTAGTTAAGGGTATATTAAGATTGTCATATTAAGGGATATGAGTGTTGAGATGCTAAGGGGTATAACCGTTGCCGTATCAAGCGATGTGGGTACTGTCGTGTTGAGGGATAAGGTTTATTGTCAAATAATTATCGTGCCTTAACCCTGACAAGCTTTGGAAGATCCGACTACAGGTCACGATTAGGCTAACCCTTGCCATAGCAGCGCTTTCGTATTGCAGTTAAATTGTGAAGGAGCAGCGCTAACCCTTGCCATAGCAGCGCTTTCGTATTGCAGTTAAATTATGAAGGAGCAGCAACAAAGATATTGTCTTTGTTTTACAAGGGTACGATGAAACGAGGCATGAATTTTATCAAGAGAAAGATGTCAGTGTTGTGAAACATTGCGTGTTGATTCTCTCTTGGTTGTCAAACGATGTCACGCGAGCAGAACGAACCTGGTCGTCTGAAGGGCGAGGTTAATACGTCACGTGGAGAAACACGGAAACAATTGTTGCTGCGCATGAAAAGAACATGAACTGGCAGGTAGACCGATCGTAAAACGCGTGTGCACTTAGAAATTGCCGCTGATGACAGTGGTACGAGAAGCCTTTCGTGTTTAATGACCTTTCTTAATTGGAATGTTTGCCCTAGTTCGCCGAACATGGCGATGAAACTAAAAGATATGCTGTTGTGATTTCGGTAATCATTGTCGGGTGAAAAATTACTACACGCAGATCCCAACTCATTGACATAATTACTGAATTATAAAGGGGTTCCGGGGGACAGGAGAGTGGCTAGGAGTCAACGGAGGGTGGGGGTAGTTTACCTGTGAGGGGTGGATCTTGTCACTTCTGGGACGTCTACCCGACTAACTTGTCGTTCTTTTTGTAAATTTAAAACAAGGGAACTGGACCAAGCTAAGACATGACAAAGACAAAGACAATCTACATGTTTCGGGGCACTACCCCTTCATCAGGACGACACAAAAACGACGAAAAAACGACAACAACGAAAACAGAAGAAAAAGACTTAGCTTCATCTACTGAAGCTAAGTCTTTTTCTTCTGTTTTCGTTGTTGTCGTTTTTTCGTCGTTTTTGTGTCGTCCTGATGAAGGGGTAGTGCCCCGAAACATGTAGATTGTCTTTGTCTTTGTCATGTCTTAGCTTGGTCCAGTTCCCTTGTTTTAAATTTAAGATAGAATTTATTCCAAGCGGCAGTCACCTGTTTTTCTTGTTCTTTTTGTAGGTTACTGTCAGCTGCCTAAATGGGATGCGTTTGGGTAGCGTGTGCGGGTCCCACACACACACACCACAGAGGGGAAGTGAGAGAACTGACACACGCACACAGAGGGGAAGGGAGGGAACTGGGTACGCTTAGGGCCAACTTCAGATCGTTACCTCGTAGATGTCTGAGGCGATGAAACGTTGAAAGAAGCGCTGATAACGTGGCGTCTCCAGCGTTGCCACGACCGCGAATAGCTTTACAGCACAGGTTCCGAAGAAAGTCCTAGTTCAAGCAGGAGACTGGGATGGGTGGTCAGACTGACAGCCTGCGGTTGTTCGCATGAATAGGCAAAGCGAGAGACAGGAGGATGTTGCAGAACATGGTAATTACAGCACAGGGGTGGGGTGACGGGAGGGGGTTGGGAGGCAGGAGGGGTAGCTAGAAGGGGGCAAAATGGGTCGCATTTTCAGCAGGTTGTTCATTAGCACGTATCTCAAGTATAGACATCTTGTCACTTGAAGGAATTTTGCTGGAGGGGGGAAGGGTGGAGGAAGAAGGGCTTGCGCCTGGCATTTCGAAACCTAGATAGTAGTGCCAAAAATTATTTACCAAATATTTTTCATCTATTCGCCAGCAGGTTATGCAAACACACCACCACCACAGATTGACACACACCCTTCTTTGTCGCTTGTCTGTGTTGCTGTCTATCTGGCTGTGTGTCTGTCTGTCTTCCTTTCTTTTTCGTTTCTTTCTTTTCTTTTTTGTAACTTTCTTCTTTCTTCCTCTTCTTTCTTTCTTCCAGCATTGATGGCGGATTTAGGTCTGATGTCTAGCAGCCGTTGTTTCCTCTTTAGTGTCGGCGGTCTTTCTGGTTAAACACATTGCTGCTGCCTCCGTTCTCAAGAATCTTTCAACCTTTCTTCTCCAGACGTCACCGTGAGATCGTGTCCGCTACTGACGTAGTGTTAAACAAATCACACATTCAAATCTCTCTCTCTCTCTCAATAACAACAACAGAGACAGACAAACTCATTTTCATTGTCAGGTCATAAACCCTTTACAGTGGGGTCACAACACAACAGCAAAAAAACAAGGTGAATGCCAAATATTTATTTATAAAGAAACGGGGAAAGTGTTACAAATGAAGCAGATTAGTTCTTAGTTTGAAAGCATGATGTGGAAATCTAGCTATTCCATAAAGGACATCCTTCCTGATACTAGACATCAAACGTGCAGAACTAACATTTTCACGTGAAGTCCATGTTGATATTCGAGGGATATAGGTTTGGCGTAGTCTCTGGTAACTGGCCCAGGTTAACAGGAAGTGTATATCATCTGGTTCCAGACGCAAAGTGGGCATATCTTATGCGTGTTTTTATAAATTTGTTTTTGTGACACAAAATGTGTGACATACCTAGGCGAAATCTACATTGTAGATCTCGGAGGTACTTATGCTCTAACCCTGTAAGATATGCTTCTAATATAATCGTATCCTTAGATGTCCTGTAACTCGCAAACCTTTCATTTTCAGACAAGCTAACCAAACGTGGCCAAAATTGTGTCGACACAGAAAATCTCTGATACTGGAGGCCCAGGTCGGCAACTGCGGCTCGGTTGGCGAAGTTTATGTCGGTCCCCCGCCCCCTCTTATATCCCTCCCTTTTTCTCAGCTGTTTAGCATCTGACGTCCCTGAAGTGTGCTGACGGCACGAATGCCTGGGTGTCACCACCCGCGGTGCTAGCCGAGTATATCACTTTACCTGGCAGAGGTGTGACGCAGCAGGTCGCACGGTGTCCCTTGCTCCTTATCCCACTACCCCCGCCTCACCCTCCCAGCAGCCCCGCCAGGTAGCCCTGTTCACAGGTGCTCCGGTAGGTACCTGATCGTGGCTAGTGATCTTTTCAGGTGACATTTGACGTCGGAGGGTGGCAGCCCGTTTCGCGTTCGCTTCGAGACTGGCAGTAGGGTGGCTCGCTCGCACGTACTTGCTAGCGTTTTAACTTTTATTGGCTGCATCGTGCATTGTGTCAAATGCTACTTTTATTCAGAGGATCTGACCCCCCCCCCCTCCTCGCTTCGAGAAAAAGCGAGACGCGCACTCAGGATTGGGGGATGGGTTAGGGAGATTTGGGGGGGGGGGCGGGACGAGCTTCCGGATAGCATTTATTTTACAAAAAATTTTTCTTCTTGCATATATTCGGATGCACGTGTACAGGAGGGGGGGGGGAGAAAGGGCCCATCACCACTCCTGCTGTCAGCATTGACAACAACGTGTGTGTAATATTTATGTACGTGTATATATATATAAATATAATGCATGCATTAATGGTGAATTATTTTTTTTATCAAGCATGCCACAACAAGTCATTGATTAGGTGTGAACCTTTCATTTCAGGCCTTCCTTACGTCATAATGGATTTACCTGTTGGATAACTCTAGTTAACTACAGCCATGTAGTCACTCCAGGCACTGTAAGTATCCTAGAAATGTTACCATCATTATAATCATATAAATATTTCAGTAGCTTAATATAGCAAAAGGAACGTTGGAACGTTAATCAATATTACTGTTAATGCTATTATTAATGTGAATATTAATTTTTGTGTTTTGTTTATTATTTTCTGGTGAGATTTGTCAATAAAAGTGAGGATATTCTGTATAACTTGATAACTGTTACGTCTGTGGTATGTTTCGACACAGTTTCAACTCATTGTGATTGTTGTCATCGTATCATGCTCACATAATTTATGTCTTGTGCAGTAAAATGTTTAAAGAAATTTTTAAATATGTTACGTCGTATGTTAATATTTTTAAATATTTAAAAATGTGTTACTGTTACGTCTGTGGTATGTTTCAACACAGTTTCAACTCATTGTGATTGTTGTCATCGTATCCTGATCACATAATTTATGTCTTGTGCAGTAAAATGTTTAAAGAAATTTTAAAATATGTCAAGAAAGCAGACTTGAAAGGAAAGAAATATATTTTAAAAAGTTAGAGCTTAAAACCTCTCATTATCAGGGCCCGTTGCCAGTAGGACAGACGTGCAATACCTAGAGGCGAAACCGTTTGTTTTCTCGCTGTACGCAGTGCCTGCTGGTGTAACTCGTCTTGGCTTAATAGCGAAAAGTTTCGACGAGTTCTTTCCCTTGGAGCAGGAACCGGGATGGCGCGCTCTGCCCGTTATATACACATGTAATGGCAATGGGCCTCTAAATTTATGTTTTTTCACATCTTCGTTTTTAAAGCTACTTAAACCAGCGTTGGTGAATGCTGAAACGTGATTGTAGATGAGGAAGTTAACTTTGCGTCTGTTTATGTGTGATTGTTATTCATGGTTAAGGAGAATTTATGTTGCTGTCAGATTTAAGTATTGTCTGGTCGCCTGCTTTGTTCTTCAAGAACGGTTTTTAAAAAAATGTATGAAAGAGTTGTGGGAGATTTCCAGGTTTATTTTCATGGTGGCATGTATTAAGGTCTGAACAGTTGATGTGTCACACCCAGTTAAGCATAAATGATTTGATTCATTCCTTAGAATGTCATGCTGTGTGTATATATATTTTTTCATTTTATTAATTTATAGTGCAAAAGAAAGGAGTTTTTACAGAATTATAACTGATTCTGTAACAAAAGACTTAGAAAACAATGTTCATGTGCTTAGTGTTTTAGTCACTCAAAGTCAGACTTTCTTTCACACACACACACACACATGAATCACGCAGATTCACATGTATACACACATCACACTTACCACAGCACGCTCACCCACGCATGTATGCACGCACACCTGCACATTTAAAAATCCAAATGGGTGTCAAAATACCTGTAGAAGGGTGGTAAAATATAGTGCTCAAGAGGGCTCATTTATGTCACTAGGAATCTTTCTGGGCCATTAAAAATCGTATGTTGCTAGCCTTTTGGCCTACCTTTTTGTGACTGACTGTTGTAATTGTACAAGCAAGAGAGAGAGAGATTCAGAGAAAGAGAGAAAGATGATAAAACGAAAGAGCTACTTATACCCCATCGGGTTACTGAAAATTTCCCCATCCCTGCAGAAATACTGTGCCATTTCGCTGGGCAGCTAAAAGCCTTCCACTTGTGCCTAGCCAACAGACCAATCGTTGTGATGCCAACATTAAAGATAGCGACAATAACGGTGGCAATGATGAAGATGACGACTATGATGACGACGTCAAAACTGTGACAAAAGTAACACGTTCCGGAGAGCAAGAAACAGTTTCGCTTCTGTGACTGTCGCTGCAATCTGTATGCTTCTCACAGATAAACACACTTTGATATGTTGGGTTGGTACTTGTGGATTTGCGAACATTCGAACTATTTCTTGCAAAGACACTGCGGTTCCACAGTTATTTATTAGATGGGACAGGACATCGCATACGGGTTGCCCACAAGTCGTGTGCGTGTAGGCCTGCGTTCAGGGTTTCGCCATGTTGTCGAAACTGCAACAGCCTCGCCCCCTACAGGTACAGGTGGCAGGGGGAGCATGAAAAAGCGCAGAAAAACTGGAGCCAATCAAAATACAGTCTTACGTAAAATATGCTAATCTCGTAGGGTCACCACTGAAAACCTTGCAGTTTCCTGGAAGATCTATACTGCCTATACCCCACCCCACCCCTTCCCCAACCCCAACCTATCCCCTACTCCTAGCCCCCACCCTAACCCCACCCCTTACCCTTCCCTTAAATCCCCCTCCTCCCGAAACATCCCCCTCTCCCTCCCTTCCCCCCGCCCATGGAAAGACCTTCGAAATATAGCTCGCCATCTGATTGGCTCCGCTTTTTACACATCCTAAATAGAGCTCGTCATTTGATTGGCTCCAGTTGTTCTGCGCTTTTACGTGGTAGCGGTTATGAGTTCGCAATTAATACAGGTCTAACCTCGAGAACGGTCAATTCCTACTCTCTATTCCCACCACTCCCTCTTCTGGGGACTTGCAATCGTCTGTGACTCAAAACGGAGATGTTAATTCCCGGTTACAAAAAAAGTAGAAGAAAAATCTGTTTAGCATGCTTCTTGCAAACATTTCAAAAGCATAATATGTATGTATTCTGCGCCCAAGATAAGGGGATTTTGGTAACTACTTCCGCACAGTATGGGTGTAGGGTGGGGGTTGCTAGAGTGGGAGTAAAGTTGTGAGAGTTTCCAGAAGTTTCAGTCATCTCCTTCGTTCTTTCGGCGCTTCGCTAGTTGCGAACGTTGGTTTGAAAGAAGGGGCGTTAACCCATTTTTGCGACTGGTCTAACAGAGTTTTTTCCCTCGACTTTTTTAACCAGAAAAAAAGTGAAAGTAAATGTTTCGGAAGGCATTTTAATGGACTGGGGGGTGGTGAGCGCGGAGACGGAAGGAAAGAGGTTGACTGGAACTGGTTTGTTGGATCGGTCCAGTGTCCCTGTCCTGCTGGTCATTACATCACGAGGGTTCGCCAGGTGGCCGGCTGAGCGCCATCTATCGTCGACTCCTGGCGTGAGTCACCCGCCCGGTAGCTGGGCTCGGGTGCAGTGGTCGGCGCCGCTGAAGCGCTTGGCGGTTTGTGGAAAAAGATGGAGTGTTTTGAAACTCTAGCGCCCAGATTGGGAACGCGAGCTCCGGCGAGGCTGGGGATGCTCGAAGGATACTCCCCCCGCACCCCGCCCCTCGCAGGGGCCCCCTCCCTCCGCATGCCCTCCCGGCCGCCGGATTTCGCCACGAAAGAGTTCCAAGACACGATGGTGGGGGAGTGAGTGCGTGCGTTGCCGGCTTTGCCCGAAGACAAAGAAAAACGTAGGCAGCCAAATTTCTTAAGTCGCCGATCCCGGCAGAGAACCGCAGGCTGGTTGGAGAAGCCACGGATGTACAACGGCAGGAACCGCAGCGGCAGGGCTGCAGGCGTACCTCTGTGGCGCTCCTGTGCGCGAGGCGGCTACTAGCAGATGTTGCCCCCGGCACGGTGCGTGCATGGGAGAGAAATTCCTCGCATAGGGTTTCAATCAACGTCGTTAGTTCTCTCCCCTTGCCGCTACTAAATATGTTTTCATTTTTGCTAAAGCAAATACAGCCTCTATCACGAAATGTCAGCATTCCCTCCCCTGCAACATATTTTGCGGGTTTGTTTTTTGCAAACGGGGTCTCCATCGCCAAGAAAAAAACCCCCCAGCTCTTTGTCTAATACATTTTCATCATTATCCCTGTAATATCTGCCACGCCATATTGCTACCGACAAGAATGCAGAAGTTTCTTTCTATTCTGGTTTTTTTTTCTCTTCGTGTCTTTTCTTTCATTCTTTTTTCGCGGTGTGAGAAAACTGTTTGTCGAAACACCTGTGTGAGGAATAGATTCCAGAAGTGTTACGGTCTCCGCTGTGGTAGCTTCGTTGTGTTTTTGCAAGGCGATGTCATTTCTGGCTAATGAGATGTTTGGCAGGAAACATTATGGTGTGATCATACCGCGGGGCTTGTCCGGATGTCGGCAGCTTACGGCGCGCATTGGCATTTCCATGCGATAGGCTTTCGTACGGCTGTAGGGGGATCAAAACAAGACTCAGTTCGGACAATGGAAAAGACCTAAAGGCGAAACCGTAGAGGAGGCGGGGAGCTGAGAGAGAAATGAAGCTGTGCGGTAAGAAAGGAGATGGAATTTCTCCGAACTCTCTCGCACTCTCGCACGGACGCGTGCACGTGCGGAGGCTTGGTGTCGAAGAAGAAAGAAGTTTTAACAAATGCAAGAGACCAAAAGAAGCAGTTACTAACTTGCCTTGACACCTTTTTACGGTTGGTGTGAAAATCTCAACTAGGGTGCTAATTCACTTTTTAAAGGCGGTATCTTGGGAATGCTGCCCCAAAAAGTAGCATAAAATCAGGAAAATTAAGGTGAATTCTTTCTCCTACTTACCTGTCGGTCGTATGATGCATGCCTGTAGATGAAAACACGAGGATAAGTGTACTTGTTGCATGCTGCGTCCTTGGCTTGAAAAAAGGAGGCGTGGCGAAACCAAACGTAACATCTGAACAAAGATAACAACAACAACAAACAACAGCAACAACAACAACACGTGTCCAAATAGACAGAAGTGTGCCCAAACCAAACCTTCTGGACGTTTTGTATACGGCAGACTCGAACCCTGCAGATTATTGCAGATAAACAGCTACCAGCAGACGACGCAAGAAATCGGAGAAAATGGTTGCACCAGGCTAGGCAGCAAGACATGTCTGAGCCGCCTGCAGATTGGTTCGTTGCTAAAAACAAAGTCAGGAAGTACCGGTCACTCATCTGTGCGCCATCACACAGGTGCTTCCATATGTCAGGACGACGACGTGTGGAAAAGATTGTCGTACCTGATGAAGTACATCGTGTTTTTGCGACCTTTATCGCCAGTCTACTTACTGGCCTTTCGGTTCGCAGTTGTCTTTCCTTATTGCAGGGGTATCTCTATCTCACTGTGTACCCTTCATTGACGGTTATAATTCCGCGAACAGACGTTTCCTGATAGACTGAGATAGGCTGGAGAACATGACGTGGAATTTTTCTAGTTTATCGTCATGGCGAAAGGCTAGAGATTGGCGATTGTTACGATGGTTCGGATTAATGTCAGTGAGGATATGTCCTAAGGAATTAACGATACTTTCGAGAAGTCAAGATATGTTAGAATCTAAGAAAGAACAATGAAAGAAACAAGATAGAAAGACAGGCAGGCAGAAAGAGATTGAGAAAGAAAAAAAAAGAAAAAAAGAAAGACGAACAGAAACAGAAGAAAGGAACGGAAGGATGAAGTTAGAGAATTGACGGGAAGAACGCAACCGCAAAAATAAAAAAAGTAAAATGCCAGTGATCTGACGTGTCAGTGCCAGTAACATCTGCAGGCTGCTACATGATTGCATACTCCTTCACCCGTGGCATATGTGCGCGCGCATAAATAACGACCAATTTGCATGTTTGCACATTTAGGTGGATTTTTCTCGCGTTCTTACTGTTGTTTTGGGTTACGAGATCTGTAAGTGCACCTTGTTATGCCCATAGCTTTCATGTCTTCGTGCTGTTTGTCGCCACGACCAGCCAAACCTCTGTTCCCCACATCCCCCCCCCCGCCCTTCATGTCCCTCCGTCCTAGCAGGCTAGCGAGGTATGTGTGCATGTGCGGACATTAACAGGGTGAGATTGGCAGACTTCTTCCACACTTACGGCGTGTGTAGCAGATGACAGAGGTAGAAATCGAGTGCTTAGACACACAGGTGTAGCGTATGTCCCGCAGGGGCTTGGGGAGTTGGGGGGGGGGAGGTTGGAACGCTGTAACGCTGCGAGTAATGAACTGCCGAGGTATTGTAAGGCTCGTTGTAACTGCTGTTTGCACTCGCTGGTGAGCAGGCTTCGGGGGATTGCACGTGCATGTGTATGAAAGGTGGTATCCATTATGTCTTTAACAGTTGCCACCTGCGGTCAGTTGGTTGGAAGCTCTGCTGCTGTGATTTGTTAACCTTTTTTCCCTTTTCTTCTGTTGCCGCGCCACACCCCTAACCTACAGTCGTGTACTTTTGTAATTCCTTCAATCGTCCCCCCTTCTTCGTGGGTGCTTTTTGCTTTAGCTTTGAAATAATTGTGCAGGGCGCTAGAAAAATGTAACATTTTGCAGTCAGTGTTTTTTGTCCTCCGCCTGTGGCTTGTGAAGTCCGTTTTAGGATTCAGCATCGTTGCTCTATGTTAAACAATTCTATCTCCGTGGGTATAGCGCCTATGTTCGCCTTAGTAAAGTGGTTTGAGGTCTGGGAGGAGCAAATACGTCTCAAAGTAAACAAATACACAAACATGCAAATAAAAATTAAGAATTCAATATTAAATTTTTAAAAATGCACGACTGCCTAACTGAATAACCAAGCAAGCAATTTTCTGTAAATGTCGTACCAATGTACCTTACAAACCGTACAAAGACAAACGCTTGCGTGTTTATGTTCGTGCATTTGGATCAGTGTACGTGCTTGTTTCAGATATATTTCAGGTGAAAACAAAATTTATGTTGAAAACGCCATTGGGAGAACTACAGATGCCACTCGCAGGGTCTGAGACGAGTCTTTGAAGTGTACTGAGCAGATCTTGTCCAAGGGTGAGCGTGTATGAGCGGTGTGTGTGTGTGTGTGAGAGCAGGGGGGGGGGGGGTGTCTCGCGATCAACAACGTGATTTTACAAAGATCAAATCCCAGTATCTTGGAACTGATAGAAGACGATTAAGTTGCATTTTTTCAAACGTTGGCGATGAGAACCGATCCTGTCAAAAAGTAGTGTCTCTCTCTCTCACACAAACACACACAGAGAAGTGGAGAGAGAGAGAGAGAAATATAGCGAAAACCGTGCTTTTTACGATCGAACAATAAACAAACAAACGTGTTTGCAACAAACTGGCATGCAAAGTACGAGACGCGCTCAGCGCGCTACGAGGCATGTTCGCAACTTGCGCCCATCACTGCAACGTAGCCCCAGACGACCGCGCGTCGCTCCAAGAACCGCGTTGCGACGGTGCGGTTCCACCCTGGGCCGAAGGCGCGAGCAGTCCGATTGGCGTTTCCATGGCCCAGGCTGCCGGCAGCCAAGGCTAGCCTAGGAAGAACGGCAAGCCGGCGCGAACATGAGTGGCTGTTGTGTTTGGAAATAAACACTCTGTGAGCGAGAGATGGTAGATTTATTTACGGGGGACGAAACTTTGTTTTTCTTTTCCCTCACTCTTTCCGGTTGAACGTGAACTGTGGGTAAGCTGTCTTTGCACTCCAGTCATGTTTTCGCGAACTTGCGTGCAGTAGTAGTCGCCGCGCCTTGCTGAGGTTGTCTTTCTTTCTTTGAATGGTACTTAATTAAAAATATCCTTAAGAATTTGTAAGGTTTTACTGCTTTAGTCTCGATGTTTCCTTTCACTCCTACCCTACTCTGGCAGTCAGCCCGGCCGCACGCGCCTACCCTACATGGGAAAGTCCCAAGACTGGTCAGCGCAGAGATGTAAGCAGTGCTGATGACGTCACTCTTTCCAAGGTCGACTGCCGCAGAGCCCTTCCGACTGCAAGACGCTGAGGATGCGTCGTCTTCGCGATAGGAGCGAGAACTTTGAACTTTGAACTTTATTGATTCCACCTTTTTAGGTCACATCACGGGGTTGATGATAAATACAAAGACATCGCCAGGTCGACACATACAACGTTAATAGATACCTCGTTACATAGCGGGCCACATAAACTACCAGACAAGCTTCCAATTACACGCGATTGGAGCGACGCACCTGGAGAGAACTGGAGCTACACGCTGGAACTAGTCGTACCGTTTCCACATTCAAAAGGTTTTTTTATATCAACTCAGACTCCTGAATTGTACACCATTTGGCGTATTTACGCCAAACCAAACCCTGGCGTACGCCAAAGCTGTGAGGCTGGTACGCCAAAATCAACTTTGTGCTTATCAGTGAACGGAACGGAATGTATGCTTATTTGGCTTGAATCCCCGAAACGGACGCCATTTTGTATGCGCGGCTCTCCAGGTCGCTAGACGTCGTTGCCTCACGTTCTTGCAGCGTGAAAATATGACCAGATGAAACAAACATCACTACAAATGAAAACATTTTCCTTGCAGGAGAGGCTAGAATTTGCCAGTTAAATATTAAAATATTCGTTTTCGGAAGAAGGCTTCCGCGCCCCCCCTCTACCTCCCCCCTCCCCCGTCCACCCAGCCTCTTGGCCCCGCCAGGGCCTAGGCGGCCCCCGACCCCGGCCAATAAGCCAAAGTCACCTGCTGCAATTCAGGAGTCTGACACTACCAACATCACCACCACCTCCCAAACCCTTAACACCCCAGATCTGAACCCCGCCCTGGTCCCACACCCCTTTCCTTTTGAAATACCCACTTC
>SMGT01009876.1:84480-95918 GCA_004794575.1 Lanistes nyassanus | reverse complement strand
CCCCCCCCCCCCCCCCCAAAGGAGATTTTTGCCGTTTTCAGCCGCGCCCAGTCTATCACATTTCCGTTTATTGTAGTGAAACGAAGTTTCAAGAAGAAGGTGACTTCAAATTTGCGTTTGGCACCCCACTCTGTAGAACATTCCAGCCTCCCCTGCCCCCTCCCCCAATCGGTGTTCGATATTTTTGCGATACCTCGGTGGGTTTTTTTTCTTTTGCGCGGACCCACAGTTTGGTCGCAGGCGTCTAGCGTGTCGGAAAGGGACGGTTAACGTCTCGCTGCGATTGTCTTCCAGCGACGCCGATGGAGTTGGGACCGAGATGGGACGTATGGGGAGGGGGGAGGGGCCGTCGGCGGCGGATGACGGGAAGGTCGGGGGGAGCGAGGGAAATTAGAGAACGAGACAGGGCTGTCCGTCACCTTCGTTAAACAATGCGCCTGCGCGAGATGAGACTCCTGATTGGAAGTTGTTTCGCAGATACGATCCGTCACGTTGCGCCCTTCCCCCCACCCACCCCACCACCATACCCCCCTCCACTCTCCCTACTCCTCCCTCCTGGCTCGTTCCGTCAGCGTTTAACGGGTTCTAGAGCTGCCGTATCTCTGGCTTCGATCGGCTCATTGGCACCGGCTTTTGTCAGGCGACCCCGAGCCCCTGTCGGTCTTACGGAACGCAATCCGATTTGAAGGGCTGCGCAAGCGCCCGGCGAACTGTTTTTGCTGGTCGTCTGCCTCTTCTTGCCCAACGTCTGTTTCCCGCCCCGTTTCTCTCCGGTTTTCCCTCTCGTCGTCTTCCTTCTTGCCATTCATCTCTGGACTATAGTCCTTGGCCACATCCAGATCCAAATCAGGAACCTTCCACACGCTAGTCCGTAGCTCTACCCGCAGATCTTCCAGGTCCCTCTGCCCTCTCATCACATCATCATCATCATCATCATCATCATCATGAATTTTTTGTGAAGTTTTTTGGAAATAGAACCTTTTCTGTGGGTTTGTGCTTGAAACAGTTTTCAGATTTGCTGATTGCTTAAGCAGAGGAACGTCAGAGAGAATGACTGTCATAGAGGAAATTAATTATAAAACTAGGCAGACAGTGGGTCAGTGCTGAACAGAAGTTTTGATGATCTTGACCATTTTTATCTGTGTGGAAGTTTGCTAGTCGTGTGGCCGGCTGAAATTTCAAGAAATTTAAACTGTGATCATTTTGACCTCTTTCGGCTGCTAAAAAGAGTCATTGTTCGTCCTTTGGCAGCAACAGAGTGATTGATGCTGTGAAGAAATTTATCGTTGTTAGTAGCATCCGTGACTAATTTGAAGTCATCTGCTGATGTATCACCTCAGAAAAACCCCAACTTTGATGGAACTGGTGACACTCTTTCGCTTGTACCTCCTTCTTGCCTTTTGACCGCATCCAAATTCCTTCTGGACAAGCTCCTGAGTAGGTATGACTCATAGTGAGTAAGACGGGTTTTCCTTAGCAGATCGAGATATGCATGAGAAGACGAGGGCAGCTGGCAGTTAAGATTTTGTCATCACCTCCCCGTCCCTGTGGCTGTTTAATAACCATTAATAAATTCTGCACCGAAGCCAGCTTGACAGGAAAGAGTCTACGCGTTCTGAAAGTGTTCAACATTTTTTGTTCTAATGGAAATGATCTGTGCCTGGGCTTTTCCCATCATGCTTCACTAAGTCGATGAAAGTCAGAGAAACCCCTGAAAGCGATCGATAGAGAATGAGTCGTGAGGCTCTCATGCATGTCGACTGACGAATTGGGACAAAAAAGAACGTGCAGCAACGATTTCTGGGGGTGGGTAGGTGGGAACGGGAGGTGTATCTAAGAATTTTGATGTAAGCCATAAAAATAGTTATAAAGTAACAGACATGATGGCGACAACACACCGTGCGCCTCTATAATTTGTGGGGGTGTTTTCCAGGGTGCGTGCTAGAAGAACGAAATATCATTTCTTTTGTTTAAAGATTTCTTCTTGGTGCAATGATTTTCATGGCTGTGCATGCCATATTGCGAAGATTGGAGTAATTTGACGACAAATAGTTAAAGAAAAGTTTCTTTACATGATTTTCTGGTTTGGTCTGTGCCACCAGTTGGAGTTTGGTGGGTCAAAGAGATTGCACCATAGATTCTAGGTGTGACCCATCCACAACCCTCCGGCTTTATTTAAATCCTTTAGTCCCTTGTTCAAATCGCCATCTAGCTCGCTGACATAATTATCAGGTCGAGTAAGCGTAGGTTAGGTGTCACACTGTTAATCAGATTGCTGGCTCTAGAGCGAGGGACAAGGTATCACTGACGCTGGAGGCCATGGTCAACTCGAGGTGTCCACTTAGGGGCTTGTTCTTGTAGTTAACGCGGGGTGTGGCTTCTGCTGTCTCTGTCCTAATTAGTTGGTGTATGTGACTATCTCGTTGACCACGTGTATGTGAACGCAAGAATGTTAGAACAAAAGGTTAGAATAAAAGGACTGGCTTAGAATGCCAAGTCATCTTTAGCCAAATCTCCGGGGAGAAGATCTTTTGCCAGTACTCCTGCTAGAGATATCTTTGGTCAAAATCTTCTACTGGAGATCTGCTGTGAAGAGACGTACATTTCTTGTGGTGAGAGTCTGCTGCAGGCTGAAAGGTTCAGTCTTGCTGGAGAATTAATTAAGATGTCCCGTTCTACTGGACCTAGGTGAAGTCTTTTATCAACGGCACGTGTCTTGAGTAGACCAGTTGCCTAGCGCAAGGTACTCTTCGGGGACTTTTGGTGTTCCCCCAAGACTGGTGTGTCACTCTTGCACTCTGCTGTGGGAAATCTCTTATTAACAGGAGGCAAAACATCCATAAAAGGTGAAAAGAAAAGCAAAACCTAACATAAAATGATGATTCATTCAAGTTTCGTTGTGTGTTCCAAGTAAACTCGTTACTAATGTTATTCACATTTGTCAGAATGATAAAGCCATGCTCGTAAAATGTCTGGACCGATTCCCATTCTTGCTGCAGTGGAAGTTCGTACCTATAAGCTTGAATTATAGAGGTAGAACAAGCAGTTCCCACAAAACTGTGCAGAAGACAAACCCTGTTTGAACTCTTATCCTGTTACAACAGAAGCACACATTTTCAACCCACACGCAGCTGTTACGCTCTTCTCGCATTAAAATAAAACCGTAGACTTTTAAAACGAACACGCACGCATGCAGACGCATAGAGAAATGAAGATGTTTGTTAGCGCACACTTCGGCCGACGGTGTCAGAATTCACAGAGGTTGCGTCCTTTCGGTTCTGAACGCCCCGACTTTCCTCCCTCGCTCAGAAAAACGCATGTGCCGCGAGTGAACACGGTTCGGGGCCCACAAAGCCCACAAAGGGGGCGAAGCGAAGACGAGGCTGACGCGGCAATCAGACCATAAAGATAAGAAATCTGCGCTAGGTAAAAAACCTGCGAATCGGTTGTAAGCGAGATTTGATTGGCGTGGAAAGCGTGCCGGCGATATAACGCAGTGCATTGCTATCGGCGAGTCTCTAAACAGACCGCCGTACGCAGAACGAAATTAGAGAGGACATCAATGGCGAACGGAAGATGGAAGTAACGGAACGAGACAGGCTAGTCCACCCCCCCCCCCCCCACCCGCGCGCGATTTTCTAGAGGGGCAGGATATCGGTGCACGTGAGAAATCGGGATTTTCACACTCGCGCAGACAGCGTGTGAACGAGAGGGACTGAAGAGGTGGGAGAGGGGGAGGGGTGAATAAAAATTATGTGTGCTTGTCATGTAGACGAGCAGGATGATTATCGTTGTCGTTCTTATATAAAGATGACGAGATGCAAATCAGACCTTAGTCTTTCTGATACTCAGAGTTCGTGATGTCAGTAACAAAAGTGAAATAACATGAGCGAAATACAGCTATTGTAAATGCCGTTCGCGTTTATCAGTGACAAAGTCCCGCTTGTGAGATGCCGCAGTGGGTCCAGTTCTCTCTCGAAATTCTTTTTTTCCACTGTAAGAAAGGGAAGTGTTTAGGTCGTAGGGGAGTGCAGGTGTATGCCCCCCCCCCCCAACTAGTTTCTGAGGACCATCATCGTGAGAGCCGTGCCCATCTCTCTCCCTCGCTGCCTTACCTCTCCTAACCCATTCATTGTTGGGTGAACTGGTAAGTTTTCTGCGGGGCACGGGTATCGAACCGGCTCCTTCGTGTTTGAAGACCAGCACTCTGGGTTTTTCGCTTACCCTCAGCAGGAATTTAAGAGAAAGCTCAACGTCGCTCAAGTTTATTATTTTATCTGTTGTAAAAGAGGAATCGTTATTTTCCAACTGTCTTTACGCCTGTCTCTTTTTCCTCTTTGAGCTATTCTGTTATTAAAGCCTTAGTGCTTGAATGCATTAACGGTTATTGTCTCCCATGCTTTCAATTCTGCACAAAAAAAAAAAAACAGTCAATTTTTCTACAATACTCAAGTGACTGCGGGTTTAAGTAAACTTTATGGTGACACCGAGGAAAAACGAACCGGGTTAAAAGTGACACGGGCAAAGTCTACGGTTGGAGCAGTACCTCTTCTTCATGACAGAATACTTAACACGAGCAGATCAACAGATAGACAGACGGGTTTTCCCTGTTTATCTGTTTGGTTTGTGTGCCCTCAGTTGAAGAAGTAATAGTACTCTGAAGCGCCGACTCAGTCAGTTTAGCTTCCCTTGCTGTCACACGTTATTCTTGTGTGAAATTCACGGGGTGGGTTTCGAGAACTACAGTCAGGCAGGGGGCAGGTAACAGTTAACCCGACTGTGTCGTTAGCGCTAGAACAGAACCGAGTAAACTCGTAATGCAGTCGGTTGTTCCACCCAATCGGGCCTCTCGTTCGGCCAGACCGAGGCCATTACGCGAGGGGCTGAACGATACCATCTTAGACACCGCGCCAGCCTTGGTCTTCGGCGGGCTGCCTGGCAGCCGCGCACCGGCTGACCTTTCTCGTGGCTTTTGTTGGTCCAGAGTACATTAAAACCCTGACCACACTGCCTCGCCCGCCGGCAGCACTCGCATGAGCGGGTCGTTGAGGACTGGTCGGTCAGACATCATTGTTTGGGGCTGTTAGTTCCTGAGGGGACCGAGTTCTGCAGAGAGGAATGGAGAACAAGAAATCTACTTGAAAGTCTAGAGAAAGGATTTTTTTTTGGAGAGAGGGTTTTGGGGGAAGGAATTCCCACATGGTGCAGTGGTGTCTGGCCTGGGTAGAAGACCGCTAAAACACAAGGCTGGATGAGAGTAAAACAGAAAAGCTGGACATTTCAGGTTTCGGGGAGGTTTAGTTGTTGTTAGTGGTGGTGGTGGTGGGAGGGGAGATTTAAGGAGCACGTACACGCGTACTGCTAAAAGAAAAAGGTGAGAGGATAAGTTGGGGAGGGGGGATAAACGCACGGAAGATGGAGGAGGAAGGGGCCCAGCAACCGTCGGGCGGGAGGAAGTGGTTAGAAGCCTGATGGCTGTTGCACGCGGTCAGGTGACATTTATGCTCGTACCAACACCCTTCCCGTGTCGTTTGCACGCGCGGTGTTGTTCAGTCCGCCGGCAATTGCGCCAACGTGGTGCCGTTCGACCTTTTGGAGACTGATACAATATTCGTGGCAATTATCGCACGGCGCCCCGCTACCCTGCCTGCAACAGTCGCCATGACGGGAAGAATGCGCATGCGTCAAATATGTCTGTGCGTGCGTTTTGTGTGCACGGCGCATGTGTGAGAGAGGGAGAAAAAACTCAGTTGCAGCTTGATGTACCCCTGTATGAGAAGGGGTGTGGGAACGGGCGTCAGCGCACAACATTGCAATAATTTGCACGATCATGTACTATTACGGAACTAGTCGTGGTACATAATTCAGTGAATTAAAATAACAGATTTATACAATGAACGCAACACACAATCTAGCCAAATTCTTACCTTTATACGCTCGTACTTACAAACAAAGCCATTTTAAAAATCCCTTTTGCACGAACCGCACGCACCCTGATTTTTAAACAAGCGATGTCTCGCCAAGGGTTTCCTTCTCTCAAACACGCGCACGCACGCAAACTTACGGAAATGCAGTCTCTCCAAAGTTCGTTCAGTCTGTGTAGAAAGTAGTATACAAATTTCTGCAGCTTTACTTCTTCAAAAATGTATGTGATTACAGAGAGAGAGAAAGAGAACCCGAATGAAATTATTAGATTTCACAACATTTTCCGGACACAGTTTAGCACCTCAAAATAAGGTTTCTCTCTATATATAAATATATAACATGGATGAGGCGTTTCGTCCTATCGCATACTAGGGGGAGATAATATTTGGCTAATAAAGTGAAACCCCTGGGCCTGTGGGTTCGAAATTTCAATTGAAAAATATTCCCGAGCAAGAATCTCTGTCTTCGGGTTTTGCTCTATCCGTCTCTCTCATTCCTTTCCTTTTTATCCCATCTCACCTTTATGTATTTTTTCATGTATGACTATGCGTGTCTGCGTCAGTGAATAATTAGCGAGCGCTTTCCTGTGTGCTGTGTGCTGTGAGCGCCATCTGCTGGCCCCGTTAATTAATTCACGGCGCCAGCTCCGAAATATCAAACGGGGATACGCCTGGTGCCGTCAGGTTCCACTGGGCTTTCGCCACGCGCGCGCGTGAAGGCACGCGGCAAAAGTTTGATTGAGAAACTGGCGCTGCACGTGGTCGCCGGAATTCGATTCCCGAGGGGTCATCGCCAGAGAAACGAGGTGTTGGAAAATGTCAGATCTGCGATAAGATTGCAGCGGCGCTTGGGAAGGAGAAGAGACATGGAAGTGGTGTAGAACATGCAGATGTGCTGCAGATATCTTTCTGCGCATGCACCCGATCGCGATTTCCCTTTGCCTGAACTTGAGTATTTTGAATAGAAGAAGCATCTGAAATATACCGGCAGACAGTTCACTGAATATTCAAACTTGAGAATGAAAAACTAAGACAATAACTGCATTTTTAAAAAGGGATGGTTTTAAAGCTAGTGATATTTTTCTAAAATTAAATGTACCTTATGTTTTTGAAATGGGAGGATTCGAACCTAAGAAGAGAATGCGTAAATAAAAGTCGACATGGGGTCGATTTGCAATAAAGGGAAGGGCAACGAGTTTAGTTCTCGCCCCTCAACCCCCCACCCGCCGCCCCAAGATAGTGACGAAATTGGACAGTAAAAATGGTTTATTAACCGGACCAAATTTGTCCTCTTTGAAGTACCTGACTCATCCAAGTTCGGTTTCTCTAAAGTCGTACTCTAATCGCTCCGAGGATGGAAGCAGACGGGAGATTGTCAGATGAGGAAGGCATAAAAATGAGGGGTCTGACATATCGGAAGCTTTTTGAGGGCATGTGGAGAGATTTGCACGTCGTTCGGGGGGCGGGGGGGGGGGTCTTGCAGGACATATATTTGATTATTTGAGAAATGATGAAAAAGGTGTGTAGACAAACACGCGCAGGTCGCACGGAAGCCTCACGCGCTGGCCACGCGCTGTACAACACATCAGTCTTGAGCTGAAAACTTGTTTTTCCCGAGTGTCTTTTTAATGTTAACACGTATGGATATCTAATATATTTTCTGCCGTGATTTGAACCTCTCTTAATGGTTATTTCCCAGCGTGTCTTTCTATAGGTAAACACATATTGCTGTCCTCTAAATGTGTCTTTCTTTATCAGGCCCCGTGTGCAAGAAACCTGAATAGCTTACTTATTCCTGTCGTAGCGGCTATTCGACAATAAGCTCCTTAAATTTCCCATGCATGACAATCGAAAAACCTATGTTCCCTTATTATTTGGTATAAAGTTATTCGATCTTCCCAGGAACGAATAGCTTATTCCAAGTTCGCCGAAACAGTCTTTTCAGAGAAAGAAAAAGGATCCGATCGACATGAAATGATCCTTGGAAACATCTGGATTCGAACAGCAACCTTCCACCTGCTAGTCCCCAGCTCTTGCAACTGATCTCTCCAGGCCCCTAAAACCTGACCTCTATACAGCGTCGCTTCTTATGGTCACAGCGAAAAGGGCAATTCGTGATGACCGACAGCTGAGTGGTAAAGACATTGACTTAAACGGTTCTGTCGCAGGTTCGAACCCCCTAGTAACTTACGATTTTTTTTAGGCGGATTGAGGTAGGGTTAGGGTTTTGTGTTTTGTATTAGGCAGCACTGTTTTTCTGTGTAAGTTCCAGCCTGTGTCTTTGCGCTAAACGGGATGAAATGTGGTCTGCGCATTCGCGGACCGAACTGCCCGTAGCTCTCATGGAACTTAGCTCTGAACATCTACAGCGCTTGTCCAACCCATCTGTCGTTTGTGCAGGTGAGCGTGTTCACGTGACCACCCGACCAAGATGACCGGGGCTTAGACCCACGGGATCAGAGCTCAACCCATCTACCTCAGAGCGCCCTCTGGTGGGTGCACTTGTTGTTTGACTTCACTTCGTCTGAAGGAGGTCGCTGCAGGCAGCAAAGGGACTATTTCTTCTTTGTTTTCAGATGGACCCGCTCACCTCTAGGTAAGTCTCCTGGTTTGGTTTGGTTTGTTTTGTGTGTGTGTTTCTTGTCTTGTCTTTCTTGTCTTTGTTTGTTTATTTATTTCTTATTTTTTGTCTGTTTCTTACTTTCTGTTTGTCTCATCAACTTCCATAATCCCTTTCAAATTTCTTTCTGTTTCTTTCTTTTCTATGTTTCCTTGTTTCTTCTTTTCTTTCTTCTATGTTATTTGTTTGTTCCTTTCTTTTCTTTCTTTCCTTCTTTCTCCTTTTCTCTCTAATATTTCCGGTTTCTTTTATCTCTCCCTTTCCCTGTGTGTATGTATATATATGTGCGTGCGTGCTAAGTGAGTGAGTGAGTGAGAGAACAGGTAGGTGCGTATGAGCGTGTACCCCTCCCACTCTGTATGTGCATGAATATTTGGCCACATCCTCCAACAGACACGTGTATCTGTGGGTTCTTGGTATTGTATGCGATAAATGTCAGTGCTAAAAGATTTTACTGGCTCACAATCACAACAAAATCATACGTCACGTGAACAAGACACCTAAAAGAGGAGGGCACAAAGCGGCGTCTATAAATAACACAACGGGATTTCCCTCCTTACCGTCTGAGATTTTCCATTCAAAGATACCTTTAAATATTGCACACATTTGCTGCATCACACTGTTTATGCCTTTGATTTAGTCAGGACAAATCATCCTGCTTACCTCGCCTGACGCCGGACTATTTTTCGTGCGCAAATCTAAATGGGGCTGTAATGACTACCTCAGGTTGATAATCGCCAGAGCCGGAGAGCCCCTGGGGTGGGGGGGGGGGATCGGTCCAACCGCGGGCCAGCGCAGTCGAGACTGTTTATTGCTTTCAGAAGCTGACGCTGCTTGGGAAAATATTGGAAAATCTCAGTGCCACATTGGTCCTACATTTCGCCGCGCGGCGATAAGCAGTGATGGAGTGCGAGGGCCGGGTATCAAGACCGACCCAGGTCAGAACTTGGAGATACATTAGCACCGCATCCCGTAGTGTTGGGACCGCAACGGACCCACAATGGCTTCCGACTTGAGGTCGATATCTTTTCGTGGACGTGTCGCTCGTATTCGCAATATCTGGATGGCAGTGTGTGCAGACAGCTTGTCTGCTTTAACTTCGGCTGTGCGCCTCGGGGATTTTTTTTTCAGCCAGAGATGGAACGATCTTTTTTCGTTCCCTACTTTTCCCAACAAGCCCCGAGGGTGTAATATTCGTGAACAGAATCGGGGTTTTCCCCCGAATAGGAATGGCAAATTTGTTTCATAGTTTGAAAGAAAGAAAGAAAGAAAAAAGAAAGAAAGAAAAGAAAAAGAAAGTTAGGTAGTGTTATGACATTTGCTACTCGTTGCTCCAGCCAATCAGGAAAAAGCACATCTTTGCTGCCTTCGACACGAGTCGCGCTTTGAGGAACGAGGGAGGGGGCGGGGCGAGAGGCAAAGGTAACCCGGAACGTTTGGGAGGTTTACACAAAAATCAGGCAGCAATCACTTTGTTAGTGTCCCCCTTCTTGGCGCGCACTTATGCTGTCGTAGTTTTGGTTAACGAGCAGACTATTCTAAGAAAATCAAAAACAATACCCCTAGACACACGACAGAGCAATACCACAACGGGCTGGAAAACAGTGGATAAAAGAGGGTGGGGATTGAGGGAGCGAGGAAGATATGTCGGAAGAATGTTTTTCTTATTTAAAAAACCTCCACCACACCGGCTTGAATTAGCTGATGCACTGATTATATCTGTCCTTTGGTGGGGTTTAAATCCACATTAAGACCAGAATCTACGCAGACCTATCCGCCCTCAGGAACTATTTCGAGTTATCTTCCCTTGATTTAATGGTCGTCAGCGAGGAGACTGCGAGGGCGTAAATCGGGTTACTGCCCCTTACTTGGCATTTCCAACCAGCTGAACGTGCTGATAAGAACTGTATTTCACACAAAACGGCAGAGGTGATGAGGATGAGAAACTGTGCGACCGAGAGCCGAGGAGAGGGTGCGGGCATCTTGTAGCGCAGATTAAAACTTTTTTTCCCCAAAACCGATAGAGGGTGCCAGAGGGGTTCAAATCTTAGGTCCCGCAGAGAACATCTGTGCACCAGTGAACGGTATTCTACTAACACAGGTCAGGCGATCTCTGCCATTATCAGCGATCTGGGTTGGGGTAGGAAAAACGTCCAGTTAAGAACAACTTCAAGATCAGAGAAGGTGTTATATATTCTGTGCCTGCAGAAGATCTTCTGCGGCTCTGCTTGGCTGGTTATTTATAGAGGGACGGTGCTTCCACCTGGCGGTGATTTCGCTCCATGGAGGGATGGAGTCCTATTACTAAGCCATGCACTATAAGAGCCACATTACAGGTGGGGGGAAGTTGCTGGTTCGAATCCATAAGTTGCCAAACATTATTTTCTTGATCTGCCTCTCTGCACTGGTCATCGTACTGCAACTGTTAGACTGGTGGTTCTTTCAATGCATAGCTTAGTACTAGGATCCACACACACACACACACCTATAATGCGAAATCTCCACTAGTGGAAGAACTGTGCCTCAGAAATATCTAATTTCCGACCGAAAGCCACAAGACTCATAGCTGCATGAAGATGGCCAGTGCAGGGAATGGCCTGGAGTCAGCACAATGTTTAACTCTAGAACATTATTCATGCCCTTAAACTTTGACACGCGACTGCCCTGCTTTGAACACTGAACTTGCCAGCCATCTGCGGTTGTTCACCTGCATCATCATGCCAGGCCGTCTCTACACAATCGCAGCACACGTCTTCCCCTCCCCTGAAATGAAATGTTAGGAATGTGCGCCGTGCTGCTAGAGGCTAACGGACAGTGGGCCAAGCACCTCTACAACCTCTCAACGCTGGACGTCTCTAGACGGAAAACCCGACAAGGGCGGGGGGGGGGGGGGG
>SMGT01009876.1:29093-73239 GCA_004794575.1 Lanistes nyassanus | reverse complement strand
CCACCACCACCACGCGATCAACATTTGCGGTCGGGTGCCTATATAGCCCGGAACTCTGACTTGCAAGAAAACCCAACCCGTTCGCCCCCACCTCGCAGCCGACCCCCTCTCAGGGTGATGGGTCAACCGTGGGACGGGGTGCGGGTTCCCCTCGCTCTCAGCCTGCTACCTTCCCCGCTCCACCGCGCGTTCTCCCAGCTGTTTTGGCGAGCCAATCGGGTCGACCGTAACAATTTGCTCTACCTCCTGATTGGGTAGGCAACTAGACGCCAGAAAAAATCGTAACACCTTGTAAGGCCTCAATTTCCGGCAAGCCCCCCCCCNNNNTGACTCTCGCGTGCACAATATTTATGTTGATATTCTACCCATCCCCATAAAAGGTACGCGGTGCGGATTTTGTTGTTTTGTTGAAATATCTAAGCCTTCAAATACCTGCATGGGCGAACAGAAAAATACCTTTTTGTCTTTTAAATGTATTATGACTTCAGCATTTGGAGTATTTAAGAGCAGCAATCTATTTCACCAAAGAAAGCAAAACACTGCACTTTAAAAGGTCCTTTGGAAATTAAGAGCGGTCCTTGAAAGGTCCTTTAATTGAGATGTGCCGTCTGCTTGGGAACCTGCAAAAGGAAGACCAAAAAGCAGAACATCTCCAGGCACACAGCTTGCAAACGAAAGTGGAACGTACAGATCGGCACAGAAACCAGATGATGTATGGGTCAGGGTAGGTATGGAAAGGTAGAGGTCTCGATCGATCGATCGATTGATTCAAATGGGAGACTGATAGGCAATCCAGATACAATGGAGAGAGATCGAGCGATCGAAAACTAGACAGGCTGTAATCTGACGAAAAACGTAGTCGGAAACATGTTGCACGGATGTAAATACACGGCTAGACTGCGGACAGGCGCAAAACAACTCCAACCTGGGAATAGTACCGCCGTGCAAGCGCCTTTCTTCGAGAAACGGACTAGACGGGGCTAGAGTCAGGGGAGTGTAGGTTACGGAGGTTAAGGTAAAGCACGGGGAGGACATCAGAGTGGTGCGACAAATGTTTTTCAGTTTTTAAAACGAGATTCTGCCGCTGAGTTAACGACTAAAACGGGTGGCCAGTCAGTGCACCACAAGGGTAGACACACCCGAAGAAAGGGGACTCCTCTCCAGGGAAGGATTTAGTTGTAATTCATCTTGGCGGACGTCTTGGTCCAGAAAGAAAAAATCAAACGAGGTAAGGGGAAGCTGAAGGAAATGGGTGGGGATTGGAGCCGACGCGCGTGGACTCCCAGGTACGCGCGCGCTGGGGTCTGATTGCAGAGGATACAGGAATCAACATTAATCTGTGTTAATGGCGTCATCAAACTGACACCCGGACTTTGGGACAGGCATTCCGTTCGGTTGGCTTAAGTCCTGGCATAAAGGCGGGAGACAACCCAGCGGCCGGTTTGCCCTCCTTGACAATGCTGGCTAGGATTGAATATTCATGCGGTCGCTTTTCGTGACTAACTGACCGAGGAAGAGTTATGGCCCCTGTTCTTGGCGACGTATGACGCAGAGCGCCAGGGATGGAGTTTTAGGGTGGGGGTGGGGTGGGGGTGGGGTGGGGAAGGGAGAGGTCGGATGCCTAGCCCATACGCGCATACCAGAGGCCGCATACGCTCGTCTCAGGAACTGGTGAAAACAGTCTGAACTGAGTCACAAACCACTTGTTTGTGTAAGCGGAACTTTACGTGCGTGAGCGGGCGATGAGCACCCAGTGGGTTCATAGTCAAGCCGCAGTCGTTCCGCCCCCACTTCTCCTAGCGGTCGAGGTCAGCTGGCCTTGCCAGGCGTCACACACACTCAGTACCCGCTACTTCACAAGGTAGCCTACTGGTTGCAAACGGTGACCGGTAGCCGAGGGTATCACGTCCAGCGGAGGCAGACAGACCGCGGCTTGAATAAACATACCGGGTACTCGCCACTCACTCAACCACGTAAAACAGTTCCGCCTCTGCAGACAAGTGGTTCTCGGCCTGGACTCAGTTCGGAACTGTTTTCACTGGTTCGACAGACTATCAGGCGCATGTATGGAAAGGAACTAGTATTTCTGACGCAGTCCAGACGAGGGGCCTCGCTTTGGCGTCAAACTCAGAACCGGATGAGTTTGTAAAACTATGATTTGAATTTCAAAATCCCTGCCTATTAGGCTAAATTTAATGACATAACACCACATTTTTGTTTGGGCTAGTGTTGGCTGCACCAGGTCCCGGCTATATTTTTCTCTATTTGCACGGTTGTCAGCAAACATGCTGCTTCCTGGTTTTTGCTAAAGTAACAAAGCAGAGATTGACATTTACTTGAGATAGGAAATAGACAGTTGAAAGGATCCCCGCTGACGTCGAGAGGGAATCAGAAATGTCGTAAACAGCACGTGCAGAAGTAGCTGCTGACGTCTGCTGACAGGCGAGCAGCGCGCATGCGCTGGCCGTGCACCGGCGACCCTGACCCTAGACAGAAGAGTTCTTTCGTGTTCTTGCTGATGTTGCTATTGATGACGACTTTGAAGAGGAGGGGAAAAGCGACTGAGAGAAGTGCTTTGAGGAGATACAGGAAAAGAAAGGTGTATCAAAACCAGTCAAAAACTATTATCTTTTTTTATTGCATGTTCTTTTCTGAATATTTATATATATCTTGCTTTTTTCTAGACTGGTGGCTACCAGACCTGGATGTGCTGGCGGAAGGGGGAAGGATTTGGAGAGTGTATGCGTGTGCATTTTAGCAGCCTCTGGTGATATTCGTGCGGCACCACGTCTCGTTGATCAAACAGGGATACCAAGTTTGATCCGGTGCACCTCTCTCCTTTTTATGCATAACCAGCTCTGTTTTACTAATTAAACTTTCCTTTTCAGCTGGCCCGTCGTAACTCTTCCATCATTTTGCTTCCTGTCCCCCTCTTCCCCCTTTTTTTCGGAGTGAGGGGAGGTGGTGGTGGTGGTGGTGTGTGTGTGTGTGGGGGGGGGTAGCCTACCGAGGTCTTCGTGATCGTTCTCAGCCATGCTTGGGGTTTTTTTTCCAGGGGTCTCCGTCATACAGAGTGCACTCCCCTCCTTTCCGTCTTGAAGTTGCATAAAGCACGGCGCCATGTCAGCAGAGAGATGGGTGTAGACTGAAAACAAATTAACTGCTGTCAGTTCCCGCACGCCGAATGTGAGTTTTATGAACTATCGTTGGTTCATGGGACCCGAGTGAACTCCCCGCTGCACGAGGTTCATGAATATTTATCAGCACGACGCGGTCGTTTCCCGTCGTTTCAGACACAGAGCTCATGCTTGTGGCTGTCAGGGCGCGGGGGTCGTCGCTGCCTTCAGTTCCCTTTTCACCCCGCCGCTTGTCCCTTCTGCTTTCGCCACAGACCCCCCCCCCGCCTTATTTGCATGCGCATAGCTGCGCCGCAACTAGCCTCGTGCTAATATTAATTTAATGCCATCTTTTCATATTCTGATAACGCCCTGCTTTGTTTAGGCCACACAACTCTGTTCACGCCTTTCAGTCAGACAGTCTGCTCTTCTTTATTCTGTTTTTTAACATTTTAAAATTTCCATTCGTGGATTCCTTTCGTTCTTTGCTTAGTTATTCATTCTTTCTTCTGCAACTAAGACCACACGTTTGTGTGTTACCCTTTATCTACCTTTCCTTTACTTCCATATTTCTTTTGTCATTCGCAATTTTTGTTTCGCCAGACTGCTGTCTAGCAGGATGCTACAGTGTGTTTACATCAACATTATTTTTTTCTGGATGTTTTAAAACTGTTTAGGGAGCATAAAAATTGAAGCTCATTTTTATTTAAATTTCTAAATCTGCTTACTATATCGTGGGTAATACAGATGGTATACGTTTTCAGCATCACCTGGAAGGAAACCATTTATCAAGACATGATAAAGAGAGCGTTCTGTTTAAGATCCATGAGATAAGTTTCGGAGAGGTTGATCTTTCTTTTTACGCACCACTAGGCTGAGGCCCACACACGCACACACACATGCGGGCGCAAACACGCGCGCACGCACGCACATACGCTAGCGAGCTCCCGAGTCACTTGTTCTTGGCGGGATCTGGGTTTCATTGTCGATTTTTTCCATCACAAGGGGAGGTGGATGTCGACCGCCTTTCTCTTCATCTAGCAGACTGCTAGGGTTTTTTTTTCTTAATCTATGCATTGAGTAAGGATGATTTCGACGAAGATTTTGTCCCCTTCTCACAGTTTCTTTCATTCATTCTTTCTTTCTGACATCTTTGATATGAAAGGACTAACAGCTCCATGGGTGTGGAGTATAGAAAATGTATAGCTATTGTACAGAGAATCTGTGTACTCAATCAGTGGATATTACAGAGATTATTGTACAGAGAATCTGTCTACATAATCAGTGGATATTACAGAGATTATTGTACAGAGAATCTGTCTACTTAATCAGTGGATATTACAGAGATTATTGTGCAAAGAATCAGTCTACTTACTCAGTGGATATTACATAGATTATTGTACAGAGAATCTGTCTACTTAGTGGATATTACAGAGATTATTGTACAGAGAATCTGTCTACTTAATCAGTGGATATTACAGAGACTTTCACCTTAGTAGACCAGCGGAGCACTTTATGTCTGCGTTATTGAAGATTAAACCGTCGATAAACTGTCCTGCAAGCCGTTGATAGATTAACTGGGTGTCCTCAGAAGTTGCCGTAGCGTCCTGTTAAGCCCTTGATAGATTGACTGGGTCTCCGGGCTCTCGTCGTACGGAAGAATTTAACGGCTCACTTCCCGACGTATATATCTGTATTACAGCGGTGTCGTTTTTCCGACCGTCATGTTTTTTCCCCCATTAAAGCTGCCTGCAAGATTAAGTGTTTAGAAAAAAAAGCGTACGTGGCAGTCACAATTTGACTTGCGCTGTGTGAATGATCGTGTAAACTGTTAGACGGTGGGCACACAATCACCTCCGTGTTTCTCGTCGGCAGGCTAAAGCCCAACAGCTCACTTACGCAAAACTTTACGTCAGCTTCACTTTTTGCAGAGACTGTGCTTTCGATGAACCCTCAGCTGACCCTGTGTCCTTACTGTGGTGTTCCATCCATAATAGCCCACGACCCGTTTGTTTTCCTGGTAAACTTCGGGTCTCTTTCTCACAGCTTCGAAGTTCAACTCGATACCGAGTTTATAATATTCTAGACTTGGAAAAAGTCTGTTTAGTAAGAACGCGATCATCTAGTACTAAAGAAATAAACTATTTAAACATTCATTGTCATGAGAAGATTTGAAGTGCTCAGAGATGGAAACCGGAATTAAACCACAAAACAAACTATTGTAACTTGATGACTGTGTGGCCGAGTCCGCCGAATCTTGTCACAGCGAGGTTCGGGGATGTGACTACAGTGTGTGGAAGGCTCAGGCTGGATGCGTGCAGCCAGCCACTGGTTCCAGGATCTTACTGGCTGCGTATACCTGGCAGCGAAAACCAGCAGAACAAGGGGGTGGGACATAGCGACAGTATATACGGAAACCTGGCGGGGCTTGGCGAGGCTGGGCAAAATCTGTTGCCAGTTTGAGGTACCCAGTAGGATCCCCGCCATCTAACGCCGCTTTACTCATACCTGGTGCCTCAGGTGGGTGGTCCGACCTTGCCTCGCGCTCCACGTGCATTTCGCGCACGTGGCAGTGGGTAGGCGCCGGCACATTGTACGGTCAATGCCGATTTCGTCCCCGTCCATAATTATGTTGTTTTTTGTCCTGTTTTTATTTTCCTTCTCGTTACTGCTGTTGCCGCGGGTAGTTTTCAGTTAAAAGGTTTCGGTACAGCGAAAGAATTCTTCTGATCTACACATACCGTCTATAATGGCGATCTGGTCGGTCTTGGAGCATTTGATGTCAGGAAACAAGAAATATATGCTGCCGGTTTTTTTCCCCCTCCGACCTAAACAGCAAAAGGCAAAACAGGGCGACTGATGCAGCTTCTAGTTCCGAAGGCGGTGACATTAGGTTGTTTTGACTGTTGTCAGGTGCTGTTAAGCGTAGGTCAGGTGGCGCAGCAGGCTCACGTGTCCTGCATGCATTCGATACAGGGTCCATGCGATAAACAGCACGACAACGGGCCAAGATCGTTTCCCCAATCAGCGAATGTCTTACGAATGTACAGGCTTGCGCATGCGCAGTCTGTATTCTAATCAAATATGGCTGCATTGTTTACTACTGAGTGCTGTTGGAAGCACATGTATTATATACAACATCCTTATGACGTACAGCCATTAGTCTTGTGATATGGGGGTGGGGTTAGGGTTAGGGTTTGGGTAAAAAAATTCAAGCTTTAAGAAAAGGACGAAAACCACTGTCAGTAACACTGATAAAAGCCACAAAAACTGCTAGTCGCATATATCATTTAGCGTCGCATGCCGAATATCGTGCTTCATGCATAGGAAAGAACGTCACAGCGATTAGATAACATGTACTGACGATGGCGACTGGTGGTTCTATGTAATACCTCATGCCATTGGGCCACAGACTCTGGCCCTTTTTCACACTCAAAGGCGACTAGACCACTCTTGGATTTAAACCTACACGCTTGTCCGCAGCTCTACCCGCAGGGCTATCCACCTCCACTCCTCCACCCTACACCACTCCAACCCGTCAGCCTGGACAGGCCACGCGCAACTGATAAACAGCTCCATATGCTTCTTGGTAAAACCCTTCTGGCTCATGGCTGTATGTGAGAACAGTGCATGAACACGATTGGACGAGAAAAGTCCTTGTCTTGTTTTGTGCAAACAGCGACCGTTGCCACGTGTGAACCGCCCTTTATGTAAGTAAACCCAAGATGTGAGCCTTGTTGCATGATTTCTTGTGTCTACTTTTATGCGACTTGCGAACACTTTTATGAGTTATTTTAGATAAAGTAGGCAAACGAACGTTTCCTGAAAAAAAAACCAACTTAAAAAAAACAACAACCGAACAGCCAAAACTGTAAACTGGACCGACAGTTTCATGTGTTGAAAAAAGTGATACGAGCTATTGTTTAGATTCTTCCAGCCTAGAGGATGATAATCATTGGTGTTTACAGTATATTTAAGAAAACAAACAAGTAATCAACTAACGCTCTAAAACATACGGAGGCTTTCATGTGCTGAGGGGGACAAAAATAAAAACTCTAGGTCAGATATGTCCAAGCTTGGAGATAACCTTTACCGTAGGTTCTGCACTTGGTGAAGAAGATTGTGTCAGTCTCCAGCTTCAGTAATGAGACCCCAGGTGACAGGAAAAGGGTGAAGTCGCGTGCACCGCTGACCTCGACCTGTACCTGAACACAACAGATGCAGGAGAATGGAAGCGGCAGATGACGAGACGAGGAACGCAATAACGAGAGGAAAGGCGAGAGGAGACAGAAGTGGGGGCGTAGGAAGGTGGTGGTTCATAAAAGATTGGCCTCTTTAAAAAC
Source organism: Lanistes nyassanus (assembly GCA_004794575.1). Lineage (NCBI taxonomy): Eukaryota > Metazoa > Mollusca > Gastropoda > Architaenioglossa > Ampullariidae > Lanistes > Lanistes nyassanus. The sequence continues at coordinate 65,780 of SMGT01009876.1, read as the reverse complement.
GGATAAACGTCAGCCGCTATGCAAGCTGGGAGTTTTACGATTTGCGTTTTATTGCCCGTAAATAATGTGTGCGTTTTCGCCCCGCGCGTTTTCTGGGCGCTGGCGGGAAAAAGGATTAGGAGTGAGTCGGATGGATGTGGATGCGAGGGGGGTGGGGTGGGGGGCATGCCTTGTCTTCGTGTTCGGAAAAGGCAGCCAGCGTTGCGGAGAGATACAGATCGAACCTTTGCTATGTTCACTTCTTTTTCATTTGTAACTCGGAATTCCTTGCGATCTTTATAACGTATCCCGTGTTCTGACGCCATCCTTTTGCCACGGTGATGCTAAAAATTAGCATAAATTTATGAAGAAAGCGTGTTTAGAGAACACTGTAGTCTGCTGTTCTATGACGCCTTGCAGGATTTTGGCAGGGACCGCGTTAACGAACTTTTTGGGCGTATTTGACGCATTTTGAAAGTCACTCACGCATTTCTTTTGTTATACTGCAAGAGGCATACGCAAAAGAAGTGTTGGCGGTTGTTGGTTGCCCAACCATACACTGGGCGTTATACAAAATTTATGAATCAGACCATAGTTCTTCTCAGTCAAAACGAAACTATTTCTAAACGTTCCTTTCTGCCCTTTCGATCCCAAGGAAAGTCGTAAGGTCCTTTCACCCTGTGTATTTTACGTGCATCTTTACGAATGGACAGAAGATACGAAGCCTCATGCAACCTGTCCCTGCAAGGTATGTACCTCCGGGTGAACATGAAAGAATACGCTTTCCCCATGGGGATTCTTCCGGTACTTATGAAACGAGTGAGTGTTCGAAAGGTTCCTGTATCTCACCCTTGGGTAGTTTTGAGTGGGGTGGGGGTAATGATAGAGGCAGGAGTTGGTAAAGGTAGGTTAGGGGTTGGAAGGGTGCAAACAAGTCACGGCAGTCGGCTGTTTAGGAAAGGGGAGGTAATAGGCCATCACCAGAACTGAAATATGGCGCGGAACCTGTAGGCTTGCGGCGCCACATCAAAAGGTTTTTTTCTTCTTCTTCTTTAACCTCCCTTGGCTCCGGGAGGACTGTGACATCATTAGCAGACGCGGGGTGGAAATCTTGCGGTTAATAATTTGATGACGCATTGCACCACTGGCTCTTAGTAGGTGAAACAGACACCACTCCCACACCTTTGTCACACCACCCACCCTGTCTGGGGAAAAAAATCCGGAAAGCATTAATAGACAGACCCTATCGTCAGCAAAGCTACAGTCGTGACTGAATGCAAACAGACCATATTCTGAACAGACTTTGCTTTTCACAAAACGTGGTCACGACCCAATTCAGCAAACGGAGGAGTGTAACACATTTTAGCTGCTGTCGTCTGCAAACACTCTAACCTTCTCGAACAGCAACGAGAACACAGTTTAAATGGAAATGATTGTCTACAACCCCCCCCCTCACCCTTCCTCCACCCCTCCTGGCATCCACCCTCTTCTCCCGCACACGTGGAAAAGAAATCAGAAATATTTTACACAGGAGCATTCATCCACACAGAGCTTCACCGTCTCTGACTGCAACGAGAACAAAATTTAAACAGACGAGATCGTTCATATGCGCCGTGCTTTCTTCCTAAGATCCATTTTAAAAGACAGCACAAAATCTTTTAGACAGGCATGTTCGTCTACACACACCATCAGCATCCCTAAAAGAAAACAGAACACATTGTAATCAGATGCCGTCATTGATAAACAACTCTAAATCTCTCTCTTTTTTAAAAAATGCTTCAGTATACTTCAGCAGACACTGTTACCTACACACTCTCCCATTTCTAAAAGTACCTCTGCCCCCCCCCCCCCCACCGACAGAAACAAAAATTAAAGGACCAATATAAACAAGAGAGAGAGAGAGAGAGAGAGAGAGTGTGTGAGAGAAGTCGATGGTTGTGTAGCAGTCTGTAGAAGCTGGTATAAAGCGAGATCATTCACTGTAAATATTTGTGAAGTAAAACCTCGTGTACAAACGCGTATGAGGTAAAAAGTTCAATCGGTTTGAACATGTAGAAGCTCGTATGAGGCAAAAAGTTCGTTCCCTGTGAACATCATTGACGTAGAAGATCGGTGTTCATTTACAAAAACGACTGGGTCAGGTGAAACGAATAATTTGATGTGAACAAATAAGATTTGAAAAATCGTAAATTTTTTTAGCATGATGACCCTGCGCCCGTGTCCCTCATTAAGGAGTAAGCTTTTGTTTTTACGGAGGTACGTGATATAGAAATATGCCAACAAATGTTTGTCCTGCTTCGCCTAACCTGGCCGTTCGTGCAACGACCATCCTCGGGAAACTGGCAAAGTAGAACGCGGTTCGTGCGGTTAAGAAAGGCTTTATCGGAAGATCTCATTACATTAAAATACACTGCTATTGGAAAATGCAACCAGATGTTACTATGGTGTCCATCCTGTGTATTCTTGGGTTGGATAAGCGTTCGTGTCGCCTGTTCTTACATAAAGATACCCGTAACATCCACAAGGCAAACGAGATTTACGACTGTTCTTGTGATCGAAGCGCAGATGTAAACGCTCATGCAACCCAACCCTGATCCCAAAAGGACTGCGTTTTCTTCTAGATTTTTTTTAGCGTCTTTTTTTTAACGTTAACCTGGCTCGTACGTTTGTTCCTTTACAAATGAGTTTCAGACAATGAGCGACACCGACAATTTTAACGGCCCTGCACAACGCCTCACTCACTCACTCCCTCCCCTCTTTCCCCCTCCTCCCTCAACCCCTCCAGCACCTCACAAAAGCTTGTATTATCTGCAGGCGCAGCGAGCCAGCCTTCTTTCGCGATGTCACTTCAGTGCAACGGAATCCGACAGTTGAGCTAACTAGGGAATTCTGAAACTGTAAGTTAGGGGAATTCTTGGGGGAGTGGGAACAGTACCGCCACTCGCCGAGAAATGGAGGGAGAGGTAAGAAAAGAACAAATAAACATGAAAACCCTTCTTGTGGTGTTGAAAGGAAGCAAATGTGGAGCTCGGAAAGTGTCCTGATGCACTATATCTTTTTTTTATGGCCGTAAGATGTTCGAGTTTTTTTTCTTTTTTTAAACAATTGCTTTTTTGGTGTATGCATGACTGTTGTCTTGCCAAAGGCTTCGCCTATTTGTGAAGGAACATCAGTGATGTAAGCGATGTATGTGACGGAAGACTCGACAACGATCTGTCTTATCTATGTCAGCAAAAGAGAAAAAAAGGGGGGCCGGAAAAATAGTCTTTCATGTTTCCCCTCTTTCCGCTGTGCCGTCTTATTCCACTTTCTTTATACTCCTGGGAACGTCAGGACTACAGTATATTTGTTCTCGTTACGGCTTTTGGAAGGCAATTTTTTGGCCCATATGTCGTTTCTTTTACGGACTGTGCAGTTTTCTTTGCCTTATAAATCATCGTGGTTATATTTGAACCCGCTTGTTACCGTACAACTCTACGCTTTCTTCGTTGTCAGGTGTGGCTGAGGTTGTTATCGTTTCCATTTTCACCGCTGTTATCTCAACCAGGATCTTATGCGGCTCTGTTGTAGTTGCACGTTTAAGAAATCAAACGATTTTTAGAAGTTATAGGATTTTAGATATTGCCGGACCATTGGTAAAATCGCTAGAAAATGCACGGCAGTACATGTTCGCGGGTATTCAGAATCGATTGTCTTTCGCTCACGTGTATGCATGAACACAGTGGGGTCGAGCCCGAGAAGTCGATAATGTCTGGGTCCCTTTAACACAGGAAATTCCAGCTTCGAAATACGTTTCTCGTATGATCAGGCATCGGATCATTTCAGCCAGTGGGCGTTCCCCCCTCCCCCCGCTGGAAATTCCCAGTTTGTAGAGCGGCAAGGGAAGGGTTGTGGAAAAAGGCTATCAACAGGGGCAAAGATATGGATCTATATGGATATATATATATGTCGTCACATTGGGTTTACTTTTTCCCTTAACGTGTCGTCCTTACGCTCGCTCCCCACGACCGCCGTTAAGGTGACGACATGTGGTGGTGGTTGGTGGTGGTTATTTAGAGGGACAGTGCTTCCACCTTGCGGTGATTTCGCACTGTGGGGATGGGGTCCTATTACTAAACTATGCACTGAAGGAACCACCAGACTGATAGCTGCAGTAAGATGGTCAGTGCGGACAGGCAGTTTAATGTGGGGGGAGATGGCCGAATGGAGTCTGCACAATGTTTAACTCCAGGAAATAATCCTTGGCCACACTAGGATTCGAACCAACAACCTCCATCTGCTAGTCCGCAGGTCTCAAAGCTGAGCTATCCAGGCCCCCTGGTGACGACATATGTGTAGGTGGAGACTATTTATAACTGTATTACTTACGATATTTATATGCTTACTTCACAACTCCGTGGCATGAGCCCCCATCCACCCACAATCTCCCACAACAAAAGGGATAATAAGACTCCTGGACTAAACCAGTCCTTTTATTCTAATCTTTCATTCGTACAGTATTGCATACAACACACGTGGTCATCGAAATAGTTACATATCCATAATCAACCAGTCAGGACAGAGACAGCAGAAGCCACACCCCACGTCAACTACAAGAAACCGCCCCTGAGTGGACATGGCTTATCCCCCCTCCCCCGGCACCTCCTGGTTACGACAAGGCCCTTGGTGGCTGACATTACGCATTAAGAGTTTCCTTTCATGCCTAACCTCCCCCTGCTTGACTAACCCATACCTGGCACTTGCCCGTTAGCTATAGTCCCACTCCCAGCAGTGCACCCGGGTCAGTAACAACTTGCCCCTCGCTCTAGAGCCAGCGCCCTGACTAGAGGTGTGAACAGGGACCTCTTGACACCTAACCTACGCTCACTCGACTGGGTGTCGATGAGCGAACTAGTTGTCGGCTTCAGGGGATTAGAGGCTTAATTAAAGCCAGGAGGGCTGCTTATGGGTCACACCTAGAATCTGTTGTGCAATCTAGTCGACCCACCAACCCCAGCTCATGACAATATATACGAAGAAATTGGGCAAATAACTTTCCAGTTCATAGAGACCATCAGCCCTTGGCTTCTGAACACTGAAAGAAAAGTGATTGCTGCTTGATGGTGAACACGCCATGAACTAAAGGAGACGAGATTAAGCTATAACACAAAACATTACATTGACGTTTCGGGGGATTTCCCCTTTTCAGGGCAGATACAAAACGTACAACACAAATAAGGGTAGGAAGGATGAACGGTGAGGGAGAGGGAAGACTAGAAAAACGATTTACTTCAATTTAAATAAAATGAAATAAATTTGGGGGTGGGATGGGGTATATTTTATGTTTTGCGTCTGTCTTGAAGAACTGTTGATGTTGACATTGAACTTGTGTAGCTTATGCTCCCAGAAAAGATTGGTATGGCACATTCCGCATATTCTAAATGTGTACCTGTTCTTTTTTTCTGTTGTAATTCCACCAACACTGGGCACCTCTTTGTCTCGTTGAAAAGTCTGCTCCAGTTCGATACAGGGCCCTGAAAGCAAACCTTGCCACATATTTGAAGATATCCTTGTTTCAGAATCTTCACAATTCATAATAAGCACAATGATGAGTGAAGTGTGTTCCGTCCCATGTGCCCCAACAACGTGGAAAGAAAATTCATCTTTTCGAGAATGAAATACGAGCAGGAACAACTGTCTCCGACAATCGCTGCTTATCACCTGAGCATGCTGGGGTGCTTGTTTTTTGGGTTTCAGCAACGTCACGGCGAGAGCGACAGAGCAGACACCAGCGGGTGACAGACATTATAGGTTGGGTAACTGGGAGATTTACTGCACTTCGCCACAGTTATGCTACCTGTGAATGTATAATGGATACCTGTCTCATGCCGCGTTGGCTGACGAATTCAGGGTGGTCGGTGTGCGGATAAAAGAGCGTTTACACATATTGTCCCTGTAAGCAGACAGTGCTACAGACCGACGGACAGACAAACCGATCGACAGATGAGCAGCCGGGCAGCGTGTATGCACACTTTTTCTGTCTGCTTTTCTTGGTTTCTCATAATGGTTAACTCTCTCTCTCTCTTTCTGTTTCTGTCTCCTGTCTCTCAGTCTCTCCCTCCCTCACAGTAGAGAGAGATACGAACACGAGAGAAAGAGAGGGAGAGCGCCCACGAATACAACTCACAGAGAGAATACAAATACGAGAAAGAGAGGGAGAGCGCCCACGAATACAACTCACAGAGAGAATACAAATACGAGAAAGAGAGGGAGAGCGCCTATGAATACAACTCACAGAGAGAATACAAATACGAGAAAGAGAGGGAGAGCGCCCACGAATACAACTCACAGAGAGAATACAAATACGAGAGAGAGAGAGAGACCTCGTGTAGGTGTCACGTGGCGTCTTCGAACAAGCTGACATAGCCCACTCGCTCACCTCTTCCTTACCCGCGCGCGGGAGCAGCACAAACATAAACAAACTCTGAACTGAAGTGGAATGGAGGCGCGGCTGGCCGTGGGTTTGTAAACAATCGCGCCATTATTGAGATCGCTGGGAAGAGCTTGAAGACCCGTTTGTCGGGGGCAAGAGGCGGAACAGCGCTCGCTGGCGCTCGTTGACAGATCATAACAATGCGATCTAGCATCCTCCCCGCACGACTTGTATTGACAGAACTACGCGATGCCAGATGAATACATTACCATCTCCCCCTCCCTCCCCCCCCAAAAAAAAACAACCGGCCACTGAGCTCCCAAACGGTTGGATCACTGCTGTCAGGTCTTAGAGTTGAGCGTTTTTAGCACAAAATCCGACCCGAAGAACTTATGTTTTCTTCTAAGTTCCACGGTTAAGTTACATGTCGCTTGCTTTGTCATGTGTTTATGTGTATGAGCGCTATTACCATGTGAGCGCCTAATACTTTTTTAGATTAATGGCGTATAAATATCTATGCATTATTGTCATCGTCGTCGTCATCATCATCATCACAACCCGAATATCAATGCGCTGTCTGGTTGTGGTTGTTGTTGTTGTTTGTTTGCCTGGTTTATATTAATCAGTATTTAGCGTCGGTTTGCCGCTGTTAGTGATTAAACTAAAAGATTTTTCCCCGGTTACCTGGTTGGGTTCGACTAGAAGATGCCATTGCAACAGCAGACGGAGGCTTACAATGTTTCTGGTTATTGCGGTTGTTATTTTAACAAGCAAAAGAGTGAACAGACTGATGATGACAAAGTACATAGATAAAGGGGCCCAGTAAGGAACCACCCAAAACACGTTGTGTAGTGATGTATGCTGGTGTTGTGAGTAAGAACTGAGATTGTGCCTTCGAGTACTGAGAGAGAGATAGAGTTAGAGTTCAGAACAGTCAGCGCGAGGCTACTGGCTTTTATGCAAGCAGACACGACAATCCAAAAAGAATAATACCCGAATTACGATTTCAGAAATACAAAGGTAGAAGCAGGATGGGCAATGACAAGCAGTCAGTTTAATATCAACTTCACGTTCGTTATATGAAGGAGGCATCAGCACATATTTTACAACCCCTCCCCCCAAATAAAGTGTTTGAACAAATTGTCGTTTACTTAAACCAAGGTGTAATTGCTATCCGTTGCTGTCTGGCACGCGTTACACCACAGCCTGATTAGAGAGATACCACGGTGTGTGAAAGTATGTGTGAGCGCACAGTGACGCAAGAAAACTTAAGGTCAGTTATTGAAATTCTTTTTTTTTCAGAAGTCGCAGAACTTAGCGGACCACTACTTTCAGATGATAAGAGCTGTTTCATCTAACAATCAGAGGATTTGACGACGTCAGGCCATTCTGAGTAAGTAGTACCTGGAGCAAAACTGGGCGTTTCGTGTTAGGTAGCAATACCTGGAGGAAAACCATTTGGAGCCTTGCATGGTGTGTTCCCGTGATCTCACTGTCTTTTCCTACTTGTTCACAGACGACGTTTATGGGAAATAACTTTTGTCGTTGATCCGGGGGCCCGTTTCTTTTGTCGGGTGGGGTGGGGACTGCAGTCTCGCGTCTTGGGGACGCATGGTTGCGGTAGACGGGCGCCATTGCAACCCTTGTTGGGCATTTGCACAGTTCTCAGCGCAAACATGGCGATCTGTCTTTGATCAGACATTGCACTCAAATACCTGCTACTTCTGCAGCCCAGACGAGGTGTACTGCAGTATCAGGTGTCTTCATCATCAGCTAAGGACAATACACGCCTGTCGTTCTAAACCCCAAAGTTAACCAGTTACACACTGTCTGCCTTTCTTGTTTCCTTTTCATTTCTTCCCTCTTCCGCCTGTCTGTCCGTCCGTCCGTCCATCTTTCTTTCTTTCTTTCTTTCTTTCTTTCTTTCTTTCTTTCTTTCTTTCTTTCTTTCTTTCTTTCTTTCTTTCTTTCTTTCTTTCTTTCTTTCTTTCTTTCTTAGACCGTGGACAAAACTGTTCTTTGATTTTTACGTCGAACGACAGCTGTTTTATTTAGATGTAATGTTCGTATTAAAGCCTCCTAGCCTGTTTATCCGCAGCTTTCTCTCGGATCGCCTGAGTACACTCACCCCGCCACATTTACTGTCGGTGCTCCCTCCCTATTTTTTGGAGGAAAAGTCGCCGAGTGCCTTAACGACCAGCCTGGCATATGTCGTCAGGTTCACTTAGCTAAATGGCTTGTCGGCCAAGTCTTTTCAAGCGAAAATGGCGTCTGGATAGTTAGCTCTTGTTAAGAAAAAGGGAAAAAGAGGTCCTGAGATGGGCGGGGAGAGAGATTTCTTGCGTGGTTCGTACACGGCGTGGAAGGTTTTGATCTACGTTGTGCATTATATACAGAATACATCCGCTTTGGAGAGTCGCTGCCTTTGAAGTTATTTAAGCTGACTGCGGTTGACTGATGTAAGGTCGTTTAGTAAGACGTGGGATTGGGGCGCGGCTTTGGGGACACGACGCCGCATACCTGATGAGACAGTGTGTCGTATTTGCTTATATGATTCAGCGGCTTGCACAAAACGTCGTAAACATTTCACGGTATTGCTCCACGGCCTTAAATTGGCGAACTAACTTGTCATCCGCGAGACTAAGTCTTTGTTGTTGTTGTTGTTGTTGTTGTTGTTGTTGTTGTTGGTGGTGGTGGTGGTGGTGGTGGTGCTGCTGTTTAAAGTTAAATGTCTTGGTATATAAGACCGCTAATTGCCAGGTATAAGATGATTTCTTTAAGGAGACATAGCGTGGGCCATTTTGGCCCTGGGCTGGGTCATAAAATCGGTCGTAATGTCCGTTCACCCTGTGTACTTTACGTGTCTTTACGAATGAAAAGGAGATACGAACTGTTGTGCAAGCCCAGCCCCGATATTAACGAGCGCGTTGCCAAACGGACTGGAGGTCTACACATAACAGAGCCGAAGTTTTCCTTCAGTTGAATTTAAGGTAGGCATGGAGATAAGCAGGACTGAAACCATTACCAGCTTTTCCTATTGCTCGGGGATTTTATTTCCTTTTGAAAAATAATGCAAGTTGCCATTTTAAAGATTGGACGAGATTTCTTACAGGATTTGGAGAAAGAGACAGGAAAAGAGAAAGAAAACGAAGTGTGCGTGCCTGTTGTGAAATGCATCGCCGTCACTCCTCGTTTTAGGCTGTTCGGGAGTAAATAAATAACTGGCGTATACATAATCATACGTATGCATTTTTTAACGGGTGTGATGCCTTGCAAAAGTTGGACAACGGGTAGGAATGACTGGGCTAGTAACATAATTCAAACAACAGATTTTTCTTAAAACAAAGGCTTCTAAGCCATGCTCGCTAGGTCGCATGATTGTCAAAATGTTCTTGACGATCTCTTAAAAGGTATAATCGGATTATTCTGTTCTGACAATTTGACGAACGATTTTTCAAGAGTGCCTACACCAGAACCTAATGACTGCGGTAACATGGAATGTGAAGTCCGAATGGAACGCTTCTGCAGTTGAATTAAAGGTAGGCATGGAGTTAAGCCGGGTTGGAATCATTTCCAGCTTTTCCTAGTGGGGAGTAAATAAATAATTTGCCGTGCAACCGGATGCATCGTCATATTAGATCGAAATGTCCCATGACCCAGGAAAATACGTGCCACGAGGATGTGCGCATGAACGGATGTGGGACGTGCACACGCTTCATTTTCTTACTTCGCGCTTCGGAGAGGGCGGGATAGGATGCACGGTGCCATGCGTTTCAGAAAAAAATAATAACAGCTCGGCGGAAAGTATAAAATTTGGGACTGAAAACGGGCCGGGGTGTGAGATCAGTTGGGGCGATACGTTGCGACCGACTGCAGTAGCACTAATTGCGCCGCGGATGTGGGAGGAGCCGCGTTACCTTTGATGTACGTGCGCCTGGCATTAATGGGACGAGACCTTCACATCTGTCGCGGGGGATTATGTCATTTGAGCAGTGGAACAACTCTGATGACAATTTCCCGACGGCGTCTCACGCTCTGTTCCACAGAATTAAGTTCAAATCCGTCCTCCATCGTCTCTCTAGCCTCTCCCCTTCCACCCCAACTCCATTTCCTTTCCCCTACCCCTCTCCTTATCTGCTATATTTTTCGCTGTCCTCCTCTTGCACCCGTTTGTCCGTCTAGTTATCTCCCCTTCCGCTCTACTTCCTTTTCTCCCACTCCACTCCTGTTACCCAGGAGAGTGCATGCATGCATGTTTGTGTAATGTGCACGTTTCCACCTGTGCAGGCGTTTTGCGAGTGTGTACCTGGCGTTGTTCTCTTCTTCTCTATTTCCTCCTCTCTGCTTGTGCGCATGCTCGTCTCTACATACAAAAATATATGTTTGTGCGACCACGTTCACGCTCGGTATTTTTTTTTTTAAACATCATGCTCTCCCACGTGCAAGCGCAGGCTTAGAGACACGCGGAACTCCCAGTAAAACATCGCCTTCCCCAATTCAACGGAAGGCCATTCTTTCGTACGTCAGCTTGTACAGCTGTCCCCTCTGTAATTACCTTCAGACTTGAGTATTGAGTCACTTAAAATTTCGGCCAGCCGACAAAGGTGTGTCATTTAACCCCCACCCCTCCATCCATGCCTCCTCTTCCTCCCGATGACGAGTTTTGAGAAAGGTATTCGAGCAGCGAATGCAGCAGATAAACTGGACCTGGTCGTCGTCAAATAACGTACCTGGCGGAGGGGTGGGGGTGTCCACTAGAGGGGCGACCACCCTGTCGATTATCTACCCGGATATCCAAGCGCACGTGGGATTTTGCCGTTCATTCCATCCAGTTCTGTACTCCGTCACGGGGAGCGGGATAATCAAGGACTAGAAGCAGACGCGGGCCTGTAAGCACGGGTTGCGTCCTGTCCGTGCTCATTGGACATCGGAGACGTGTGGTTTGTTGTCACCCGAGCCTTCGCGAGTAAGTCGGAGGCCGTTCTTCTGGAGCTGAGAGGACTTGAGTTTCCGCGCAGCGTAGCTTTCCTCCTTGTAACGTTTAAAAGGTAGCCCCAGATAATGAAAGATAATAAGCACACAAGCAAAAGAAAACCAAGCAGACAAGCAAGCAAGCAGCTAGCTAGCCAAACAAGCACACGAAACTAAACAAAACGACTGGTTGCAGCCCCGAAAGACAATGAACACTGCTCATAACGGCGAATGAAAACAAAAATCCCTCCACCTTAACTGGAGAGTAAAACTTCTCATTCACCGGATGCGAGTATTTCACACCCGACTTCACACTGTGGAGGAAGGTGATACGTTTGTAAACGGCTAGTGGGGAAAAAAACCTTGCACTTTCAGAGATTCTGGCTTCAAATGAACAAACAAAGAAATAAATGGCTTCAAACAAGCGAAAACAAAGATAAGCGAAAATCTAAATGGATGGATGAATTGTCGAGTGTGTAAATTTCGTCTGCTTCACATTCCCGAGTAAAGATATGTTAGCAAATGAAGAGAGGTCTTGGACCAATCATTTGCGTTCGCACTTGAGGAAAGTGCTGAGAAAAATGTTTTGAAGTCAGCCTGCGCATCTAATTCCTAATAAAGTGTTTAAAAATAAACCACGGCTAAAACTTTGTGACCCCCCCCCCCTCAAAAAAAAAGGTTAACTGTTCCTTGTTTACATTTAACTTAAGGGAGAATTATTGCATTTAAAGACATACTCGTCCGGAATGTATGGCGTAATTTGTGACGGTCTTTATTTGCGAGTTATTTCCCCATATCGTTAAATAAATGCGTGTATGATACGCTGAAATAACCTGTTAGCTATGCCTGAGTGAAGGTATAAAAAATGCCGGGGTGCTTTCCGGAAATATTTTAAACTCCCCTTCATCCAGAACGTCACAAAACCGAATGTTGTTTGAGAAAACCTGCGACTGGTGGTGAATGGCAACAGAAATTATCTTGAGTCTGGTGGGTGAATAGGATAAGGCTTCGTTTTTAGCTGAGCAACAGGAAGATGTCAAAATAAAAAACTCTAATGTCTTTCTAACTTCCTCCGCCATCATCCCCCCTGGAGTCATACAAGGCTCGCTTTCATTATACCCATACTGATAATTGTGTGCGAGATAGTTAAAAAGGAAACAGGTGCTTAAAAATGTTTCGGGGGATAAGCGCAAGTGCAGAAGGTCAGCAACAGGGAGCTGGCTAGGAAATATCTTCTTTGTCCGCCGGAAAGCCAGAGTTTATCCACCCGTCCTTTGAAAAGCAACCGATGGAAGTTAAGAATAAGAACAAGTTGTGTTTGAAGTTCGCGGAGGTAACGCGAGAGGGTCTGGTGAGGCACGCAACGTGACTTTACGTCCCAGGAAAATTTCACCCAGTAGAAAAATCGAATGTGTCAAACGCCAGTGAAAGGCGGGGCTCTCACAGAGCTTCGCAGCATTCACTGACCTGTCGCCTATAACATGGTATTTAGTCAAAGTTGGTCTACCGTTTTAAAATACAACAAGAGGCGCGTGTTCACCCTCTAGTAGCCGCCTCAGGAGAACGAGATAACAGCGAGATTTTGCGGGACTCGTGAGGTCATGGAAAGCTGCCGATCTTCTTCGTCACGTCACCGACGCTGCGAGATTTTCCAAGAAGCTGTGCAGCAGACGGCAAGGAAAACGTCCACCGTTTTATTTTAAAGATCGCGCGAACGTGTTTTCTTGATGTGAAGAATTTTCGCAAAGATGCTTTCGGAATAAAGGAGTTTGGTAAGATATCTGTAGGCTGTCTGTGGCAGCGGTTGTGGTGACGGTTAGGACCGTTGCCGCCAGAGGGATTTCAAGCTTGAGGTCCCGTCTCCTTGAGTCCTTTTTTCCCAGTCATATATCTAATCATTTCTCCTCCCCATTACTTTTAATTACTCCGCTCCCTTCCCCCTCCTCCAGCCGTGAAATACGGCTTCGTTCGGGACGTGGCGTCGTGTAAGCAAACAGGCCACCCTCCAGTTCACATTTTATTGTTCTCATCGCCATTGTCATCAGCAGGCGACAGTTTTACGAACCGAGGCGTCAGCCAGCACGCGCGCTCACAGTCAGACTTCCAGCTGTCTGACGGCGACACCCTGCAGAATCAGTTCGTGGCTACCAACTGGGAAAACAAGGGGAGAAAACTGCACTTAATGTGTTAACAAAAAACACCAGTCTCTCGGTTGTCAGGACACGCTTGACCTGTCATCCGTGCCAGACACGTACCATGTGCCCCATTCGTCTGTCGCGACACCTCGGTGGCAGGTTGCGGGCAGTCGGCGTATTCCTGTCGACGCTTCGCTGCCACGCCTGGCTGGGCACGGCGCCTGATAAAACTTTCATATTGTGCCGACAGTGGCATTTACGTGAACCTAAAATGTACACGAAACCTGTTGCGTTGAGTATGCCAGCCATCTATCTGTTCCTCCCCTGCCGCCCCACCAACCCACCCACCCCCCATTTCTCCCTTTCTCTGCGTCGTGTGCGCGTGTTTGTTTGTAGGCTGGAAACCACAAGTTTAATATAAAATAAATACTGCTGTTGTTTTAAAACATGTTTTCTTGCCTGTGGGTTTGCGTGTGTGTTTGTGCGGGTGTATGTGTATGTGCGTGTGTGTGTGTGCCTGCTTGTGTGCATCAAAACTTTGAAGTTTAAATTTATTGAGTATGCTAACGGCACGTTTCAAGAGGGCCAACAAGGTAAACGGAGAATAAACATGAACAATGTCCAAAATTAAAACATTTACATCGTTACATCATTTAATTATAAACCTATAACCCCATTTCATAACAGAGAGGTTGAGCCAGCAGTGGTAACCATTGAAGTAACCGTTACCGTAAGGCGTGTCTGTGTATTAAATAAATAATAAATAAAATGTGGATTTTTAACGCGCGAGAACACATTTCATGCACACTTCGCGCGCGAACAACGACACGTTTACCACAAACTGACCAGAGGTTTGAGCTGCACGCTGTAATGAACTCGTAATGCCAGTTTGGAGGGAGGAGATTCCGTTTAAATAAACGCTAATAGCCTTTTTTTGGTTTACCTTTTACATATCACTTGCTTTTCCCATCGCTGCTGTCTTTCCCAAGCTTCTGATCCTGGAAATCTTGTCAGCTCTTCCCACTCTCGCTGCGTTAACATGTCAACATTGGCTAACGTCGATGGGCGAACGCCTTGCCTTATGAAACTTCATCTTTCTCGTTATCTTCGGACCACAGTATACCAATAAATAAAAAGCAAAAAGGGAGAAAAAAAGGTAAAAGAAAAAATTCAGTTATCTATTCATTCATTCTTAACAACGTGAATAAAAGTTTCAGGGCCGAAACGCTGAATGGTTTTCAAACTAGTTCTTATCAGCACAGCCGATTGCTTAAAATAGTGTGGTGTGAGAACTTGAAATTCTGAAGTACTGTGAGAAAAAGGGACAAAGTTCGTCATTTTTTATTTAGAGGAAAGAAGAAGAGAGGCTTTGGGCCACGGGCAGGGGCGCCGCAAGGAAAGCGTTTGAGCTTATTCGTTTTCGCACAAGTTACGCTTGACAGTCATGTGTGTGTCAGCGAACATATTTCCGTGCGCGTACAACGCACATACACGCGCACACACACGTCATGCAGGCATAGAAAGAGGAGGAAGGAGAGAGAGAAAAAAATAGAGAGAAAATAACTATATTATACAGTTACAAAAAATAAACTAGCCTCCTTCGGCAGTTCTCTTCCCCGATTGGTTCCTCATGTTACGTCCTGCTTGCAGACACCTATGGCGCGAATACGGAAATGTCTTCGCTCATCTGCATAAAGAAACCCAACAAACGGCGGACCTCCGTTGATAAAGGAACTGTCCTTAAGGACATCACGGTTAAGATTAAAATCTGGCGCCCGTGCAGCTCTCTCTGACCGACAGTAGCCAGGGCGCGAACTTTATGACCGTTTTATGGCTGCAGGAGGCGATTGGCCTCCCCTTTATGTCCTGGAACCCCCGATAGACATGTAAATAATATTCAGGATGCAGCAGGGGGTAGACGAGAGGATGCAGAGAAGGGGGAGTGGATGGAGTCGCAGATATGCAAACATCAGTGCTAAGGGGAGGGGGATGGTAGGGACGTACCAGGCCACGAGAAAAAAGACTGATCGAGGGGTGGGGGATGGGGGGGGGACCGGGTTTGGGACAGCCTCGATATCGGACTTGAGACGAGGAGAGGGAGGGCGAGAGATAGACTGGGATGCGTGTTAAGGGGGCGTCGTTAGCGGAAGTGCTGCTTGTTTTCCGCTGACTTTGATGGTTGATGGCTCTCCTGCCCTTGTTTTTGACAGTTATCTTTGAGGGAAATTATCACCCATAGTTTTATTTAACAGCACATTTTTACGCCCGGAAATTTGAACTGTACCTGGATTTTTTTGGGTCGGTTTTCTGGATTATTGGCCTTTGGAGTTGCTGATTGATAGATTGGTTGGTTGGTTGATCGATCGATTGATTTGGTTTGAAATTCCGTGAGAATCAATCATCAAAACACCTCATCAAGACACCAAAAACATTATTTTGTGTACGATTCGAATCGAAGCGCCAGCAGAGTTGTTTCCCGAACCCCAGATTCGGGATTTTAACAAAATCTTGCATTAACACCTTCCACACTCTGGCGTCCGTGTATCGTGTGGCTGAAGCCCTTCTTAGCAGTCCCCCCCCCCCCGCTCTCCTCCTCTCCACCCCTTCCCCACCCCTTCCCCACCTTGATTTGGCAGGTACCCTGGAGACGCGTCCCGCACTTTATCACGTTTTCGACGCAATGTTTAAACCAAAATCCACCAGTAAACCACCTCCTCTTCTCTCTTGCGGGTCTGTGGTCGCCGCTGGGGGGGTGTGTCTTCCTCCTGACACCCCGCCCTTCCTGCCACGCCTGGGAAGGCCTGATGGGAAGGAAGGTGAAAGTTTATGTGAAAGCGACGGGTAAGTGAGACTCGTGCGCCGACCGCTCCGTAAGTGGCGTGCGTTGTTTTGAGACGAAAACCTAGGGGTTTTCCAAAAAAAATAAAAAATAAAACCCCGTACGAACAAAAAACGTTGAATTATTGCCCGTCTCCTAACAGCTCGCTGCTGTGAGAAGCACAATTGGCGAAAATATGAGTGGTTTGCAAAAATGTTTTCGAAATATGGGCTCGCCGCGCAACATGGAGAAGTGCGCGCTTTTAAGACATCAACTTCGACATCAACGCTGGGGAGAAGGAAAAGGAGCGAACGGATGAGAAAGAAATACAGTGTTGGTTGGGGGTGGGGGGGGGACAAGATTCAGGACTAACCAACCTTCCCAGGCCTCGGTTCCCCCTCCCACCATCACAAACACGCACACACACACGACCAAACAAAACAAAGCAGCAACATCAACTCTAATTAAGAAATACAGAGGTAGGTTGCTTCTGAAGACGGCAACAATCCTGGAACGTTCCAGACTGTTCAGAGCTTGCGGGAAGGTTCCTGCTGAAAGTGCTGATCTGAGTTGGTTGCTTACCTGCTCATAAAAGCGGTCGATCGTCACGTCCGTTCACTGTTGTATTTATGTCGGGTTTTCAGGGCCCTTTGGAGAAGTGGTTTCCCGAGTTAGAGCGCTGGGCTCTGAACCTGAAACCGCTGGTTCGATGCCCGTGAACCGCAGCACACTTCGCGAAGTTACCAACGGGTCCCGTGGCAGAATCGCTGAACTTACTGAGACGTGGTTTTCTGCCTAGATTATGGACTTCGAAGATAAATCACAGGAAGTGAACTTCTGTGCGGAAGGGGAGACGACTGTTGGCGACGGCAACGCTCTCCAGTTAAAAGACAAGTTGAGTTGCACTTCCGATTCGCGTGTGCCGTTGACGAGGCGCGGAGGGTGGGGCTGGGGGGAGTGGAGGACGTGCGACCGGAAGCCATTCCTCATGGTGCGGAAGCGGTCTTGAGCTAGAGAGATGTCCTGCGGTGGCTAGAGGGCGTTTCGCTGTGACTATATGCTGATTGGTGCTAGGCAGGCGCTGATATAGACGGTGTTCTGGCAGTGGCATTGTGTCAGAAACGTTTACGTCATCTGTGTACATTGTCAGAAAACGTGTACGTCATCGATGTAAAGTGTCAGAAACTAAATCACCTGTGCACACTGTCAGACAATCTTTACCTCATCGGTCATGAAGTAACCATGGTGATATGCTATGGAGCAGACATGTGGACTGAAGAATTACAGACTGTCGTTACTGATTGGGGTTGGGCGGGAGGGATTCTCTCCCGTCATGAAATCGCGAGTTTTATCGCGAAAGTCGCTCACACGGTTACTCGTTGTGACTGCAGATTTGTCGGAAATCTTTGTATGCATCTCAAGTTGCTGCAGTCGTGTTCAGCTGGCGTTGCATGACGGTAAAGACAGCCTATTTATAGCTCATGACCTGACTTACTTGGCTGTAGACAGTGCGCTATGGTTGACTTCAACATAATTACTCGCCGTGCTCGATTTTTTACGAAATGTGTCAGTTGCCAAGTAAGCATCAGTTGCTGTGAACGTACCGATATATTTCCTCTCTCTCTCTCTCTCTGTCCCTCCGTCTCGCTTGCAATTCCCCTTCCACCCTCTCACGATCTCTTTCTCTCCTCATTTACCACATCCTGGCTTTCTCATACAGTGGGCTCCTGCAAGAGGCTGGGAGACAAAACATGGTTTCCACTACATCTTTCATGGAACCTTCTTCTCACCAGGGGGCGCCAGTTTAGCGCCAGGGATTTCTCTCAGCGCTTGCCTCCCCCTGACGGTTTGGTGTTGGATGTTGGACACTATTTAGATCGGCAGGGAATTATGGCGCTATCTCTATTTGATATCTTAGGCACTCCAGAATCGCTTCTTCATCTCCCCTGCCCCTGCCCCCACCCGCCCCTCCCTGCGTGGCTGGTGTTTCCCCTCCTCTTGGCTTATTGACAAGCAGGTAGATATGAGAGTGTGTCCCTGGCAGACTTGCATTTCTGGTGTTTCATTCCGTTTTTTCCCCTTCTTGTCTGAAGTTCTGTGAAAAAAATAAGTGAGCGACGTGCATGGGTCAGGTTCTCGGGTTGCAGAAAGCAGCGAGAGTCCGAGGCTATAGCCGACACGAGACAGTCGCGAGAGAACGGATTGCGCCTGCCTCACAAGGCCCGACTAAAGGCTGTGACACACATGAATAGTTCTGCCTCGATCCACGTGTAGTACGAACCGTCGACTCCGTGCGCGCAAACGTGGCCACTGATTAGAGTGGCTTTTATCTCTTTTAAGTAAAGCAAGTGAAATGGAGAAAATGTTGTATCGAAAATTAGGAGAAAACAAATCCAACCTCATTGTCATCGACATTCTCTCTCTCTCACACACACACAAGCACGCACACACACGCGCACATGCACGCACACAATGTTACTTCCATCATGCTGTTGCAAAATCATCTTTTGCGCAGACGATTTGATACCTATTTATATTCTCACATACTCCTTTTTTTTTTAGTTGGCGGAAGAAGGAGGTTCGGTTCAACTAGTTCTTTAGCAGTGTATTTATTCCCTTAACTCGGACATGTGAGGCTAGGCACATCCCTTAAGTCTACTGTCTGGCATTTCGCGTGCCTCTATCAAGAGTTCTGGCGCTGCCTGTGTTCATTAACCTCCTGGAAGGCTGGAAGCTGACCGTATCGGTACAAGTCGGCGCCTAGACTTCAGTCGAGGAAAAGTCCGATTCTTGTAAACTCTGCGCTGGTTCGTTCAAAATACCAGGTTTCGTCTGCAGTACTTGGTATCAACGTATCTCGATTCAGTCGGTGCATCCTTTGAACGTATCGTGGAGCGCTACAAAATTTGCTCGTATTACGAGTTGTTACGTCCGTTTTAATTATGGCTGGGGATCTGTCGCCAGTCCTTTTATCAACATGCGGCTATCGTAAGTCCTTGGGTCATTTGTTTGCAGTGACGTCGATCATTTGCACGTTACACAGGTCATCTCCACGTATCACGTGTTGTGACATCATGTGATCGTATCGTGTGTACGTTTAATTACGGGTACATTTCGCGACGCTCTGCACAGCTGTGCAGGTATTCTGGTCGACTGGGATTGGGTGCTGATGGACAAACCCCTGTCTCCCTCCTCCTCCGGGCTCCCTGCCCCCTTCGCGAACTGAACCATAAACAGCCTTCTGCGTCATCACGTACGGTCGATTGGCGCTGGAGACCATTAGCGTGCGCGCATGCGTTGCCGGAACTGGCGAGCGAGTGCATTCCACTTTGGGTCGAGCACAGCTTCCTTCATACAGGGCTCATGAGCTGCGAACATGCCCTCACCTGTTTATCAGCGCCTCACTATGGGTTCCTGTGTGGCAGGCTTTAGAGTTATCTCCCGTAAGTGCCTGATGAATAGAAAACTCCTTCCAGCAAGCTTTCCGCCTTCTCCTTCTGTCCGCCTATCCAACACCTCTATCTTGTGTTCCTCTCTGTCCTTCTCCTGTCTTTCTTTCTGGTGTGAACTCTGCTGAGAACTCTTTTTCCCGTTTTCCTCTCCTCTCTGCAGGTCCCCCCACCCCCACCGCACATATCGTTAACAGAAATTCCCTGCGGTTGCGATAACTATGACGATGACGAGGAAAACGATAACTGCGACGAGGATAACATTAATGTAGCGATAATGTTGATGCCTTTTTCATGACCGTTCCGCAGCAAGGGAAGGTGCAAAGAGATTCTAGGGCGCGGCGTCGAGTTTGGTTAATGCGCGAGCCGTAACGACACAGTCGCCACTTGTACTGGGCCGGGCTCTCGTTGTAATGGCTTTCTGATGGGCCGCGGGTGTTCTTCGAGTTTTGGAACCGTTCTCTACTTCCAGGATGGACTCCCACCCCATCCGCTCTTTTTTTTCAGGAACCTTTGCTTTGAAGTCGCACCCCATAATGCCGAGTGCTTCGCTCGCATTTTCATTTTTCATAAAGGCCGTCTTACGTGCAAGTGAATGGATACTTGGTGCGCGTGAGTGCGTGCATACACTTGTTATGGGTGCGTCTGCGTTTACTCGCACGTGCGCCAATGGGAAAGCATACGTCACTTCGTCGAGCATACGTCACTTCGTCAGTGTTTGACGATGTCGCTGCTGTTTTTTTGGTTCTTATTGGGTAATCTTTTCGTGCTTACGAACAACAGGTTTGCTGAGGGTCGGCCATTAGAAAGTGAGATAAGTCACAGTAATGTGCTACAAGAAATTATATTTTAACTTCCCAGTTTGCAGCAGTTATTTTTCTTTAGCCGAAAGAAACCATTATCTCGTCTTGTTTTTGTCACGACGGGCCGTACCTTAACTTACTGGACTCGACTTCTCAGAATTACTGAACAAACTTTTGTGGTGATCTCGTAAATGTAGATTTAATTGAGCATTCGTCACCAAACCTTTACTGCAACAGGTCAATGGTTCCTACACCAGAGGGTGACGACGCTATGAAATAATGTGAATAACTAGAGAAATCTACCGAGGGAAAAGATTCTCATACTCTGACACGTTCGCTCAGTCTCAAGAGCCCCCACCCTCGTAAAAGACACAACTGCAGCGAAACCTTATTCAACATATATTTCATACACTAACCGACTGGACAACATCAAATATATCTACAGATTATTTATAGAGAATCACCGTGCTCGTGTCTAGGGTAAGACACTGCCTGATTACGTCATACCACGAGGAATCGGACAAAGAGGATAAACAAACTAAAGCCAGAGGGGAAATCACACTGCGACACAGTCTATGATCCCGCTCTATACACAGATACAATAAGTGACCGACAACAGAGCACCTACTCTTGTCACTACTAAAACAACTGCTTTACCACAATACACAGCTCTGTAGCTGTACAACGAACCAACAATGAAGCTGTGACAACTAGCACTTCCTCTATCTCCTCTTGGCGTACACCCGGCCTCTAGCTTATGACGTCTTCTGTCTCCATCAGGATAAAACCACCTATCTTAAATCAACCCGAGTCCCAGACTCTAAGATAAATTTATGGCAAGAGCAGTCCTTAACTTATAAGGCGCATCCAGCAGTCACTTACTCGTCTGTTACGTAGACCTGTCGGCGAAATACTTCCAGCGCATTTAGCGTGAGAACTGGAGCTACTCTTCCGGCGTCCTGGCTAAGATGGCGAGGGGCAGAGTTCCGTGGGTCTACACGTGTCAGCTTCTCTTGGCCTTCCTACTTCATCTCTCCTGTGTCTAGTCCGATTCTGAGTCCGTGTGTCCTCTCTCTACCTGCTGTCTGTGTATCTATCCCTCCACTCCCGCTTTCACTCCCGGGGGTGGGGGAGGAGAAGGTTAGCAAATATATAGGAGTATAATCTGTATGCGAATGTTGGACCTATAACCCGAGACCTTTGGTAGGTGGTGGAAGTGCCATTCTAGATGTTCGCGTGCTTCTGGACATGTACAAAATAGTGCTGTCGCACATTTACCAGCCACATGCCATTAGAAAGCTAAATTTAACCCTGTATGCACTGTCCGACGTGAAAAGGCAAAGCAGCAAAGATGACCGACATATTGGAGAGGCTGTTATTGGGCAGCAAGTAGTCGAAGAACTGTGCACTTTATAAAAAAAAAAGTAACACCGATGGTGGTGGAAATGAGGGAGGTGGCGATGAAAAAGTGAAAGAAAATGAAAAAGAGACAGATAGCGCATTTGCTTCATGAGTAGGAGCCTTTGAGGTTTATTTGATTGCTTAGCACGCATACCCCGTCCCTGTGGCCATTTTCTGGGGTTGCTATCGCCAGGGGGCGCGCAAGGGCTGCTACTCAAGGACTATAAGGGTACACAACCCATCAGCGGGAGGGAGGAGGGAGAGGACAAAATAGATAAATTATTGCCAGAAGTTTGTCTGTTCGTCCAACTGCCATTCGTCCTTTGTCCGTCTGCCTGTCTTCCGCCCACTTCCTTCTGTCTGCAAACTTCCGTCTTTTTCTGTTTGTCTGTCTGACTACCTGCCAGCTTGCGTATATGTCTTTCTTGTCTCCTATTCTTCTGCCTGTGCGTCGTTCTTTTTCATTCTTTTATTGTTTTTTGTCTCCTCCTTCACACTTGTTGTTACTCCTTCCTTTGTATTTCAATATTTTAAACATAGACTTCAACGTGTTTGCGGAACAAACATTCATTGTGAACGTGAAGTGTTTTGACACATAGGGAAATGTTATAATTTGACGTTTCGGGTCACGTGCTGCTTGAAATGCAGAGGTTTATCTGGAGATAGAAACAGGGAATGTACCTTCGTCTACTTGCTACCCAGTAACAGCTTCTCCAATATGTCGGTAACCTTTGTGCTGCCTTAAGCTCCATTTTTTCGCGTCGGACAGTGCAGACAGGGTTAAATTACCTGACTTACACAGTCTTGTGTCCAACCAGATCAGAATCCTTCGAGAGACAAGGGAGATTCCATGTGCTGGCAGAATTCAAAAAGGGGAGGGGGGAGGACACGTACACATTCGGAACAAGCCATATCAGCATTTTCTGGGAAGAAACATGACAGTGTACTCTAGTCGCGACACCGAGCATCGCCTACCGGGAATTTGCGCACTGAGATAACTCCTTTTTGAGTCGATTCGTTTTGCTGATCAGCATGCCACTTGCACAGACCTTATTTTAAACAAAAACCATTCACACTTATCTGCTGTCGCTCTAGAAAACAGAGCAACGTTTTCCCTGTAAAGTATCTATAAAGTTAGTCTTAATGCATCAGCGCTCTACCTCCCCGTTTGGTCCATCGAGGTCTTCCTGCTTGCTGTTGTTCATAAACTGATATATGCTTCGCTGCTGAACAACATCTCCATGCAGCCTTTGGTGCACGCCATAAACGCCATGAAATTTGTCGCCATTTTCTCGTCTTGGCTACCTGATCAGGGACCTGTGGCATATTCCTGCAGCCTGGGGTCAAGGAAGCGCCGGACGATAAGCAGGCTTTGGCTGCTGTCGTGGCCAAAGTTCCAATCTCATCGGCGGGCGACCTCGCGGGAGAGCATGCACCTCGGATGTCGTCGGCCCACCCCCGGGATCTCTTTTATCAACATCGCCTCCAGCGATAACAGAGGACAGAGGTAGACGAAGGGCAAACGTCCTTCTGCAGCACTGAAACTGGCAAGTAAGAATTTGGTCTATCTCCGTAGCTTTCTACCAGTCTACACACCAGTCCATCCACTGGCAGAAGTAAAGCTGAATTACTTTAAAAGTTTTGACAGCAATATGTCCAGTTGCTTTGTCAATGCAAAACTGTACGCCTGTTGTTCGTATTTGAAAAAAAAGGTGTAATGATTTTGCAGTGTAGACCTTTTCAGTCTGTCACAGCTGATAGTGATGGGTGCCTTAGCATCGTTTGATAGTGTGAGGGAGTACACCTAACACAAAGGCTAGAGTTCTGTCCTTAAACCTCGTTAGTCCTCGTCAAATATTGCTGTCCGTGTGTGCATCTCACGCATGCACGCAGACGCACACATACACATGTATAAACGCACAGCCGGCCAGGTCTTATAAGTGCTTTCTTCATAAAGCCAGATGCCTGCTGATGGAAAATTTCCAAACAGCTTGAGCATCATGGATGGATTTTCTGCCTGTAGCTGAGGTTTCATTTTGGCCATCTAAAAATACCAAGCACTTCAGGCAGTACCCCTAATGAGAAGAGCTCTGAGGGGAGTTAATTACACCAGGCCCCCAGTTTGTCTTCCCTTGATATGAAACCCATTAATTTAGATTAGGGTAGGGAGCAAGGAGGAGCAAGGGGAGGAGCAAGGGGAGGGGCAAGTGGAGGCATGACGCAAGAGAAATATGATGATCGGGACCCAGCTATGGAGGGCGTCTCTACCTTCTTAAAAAAAAGCTTCACGCGCCAAATTTTTGTGGTAAAAAAAGTCAAACTGCTTTGGCTGCTGCTGATACGGTATGGAGAAGACAGGTTTAAACGTTTGACACGTTTTGGGTTCATTTGTTTGAATGAGAGAATGTGGGTGATGGAGGGGAGAGAGAGGGGGAGAGGGAGGAGTGCAGTAAATGTCGTCGGTGCTAACCGTGAGTGGAACTTTTGTTATCATTGCTACTGTCATCAGCGGCGTCGTTATCGCCTGGGTATCGGTGTAGTCCCACAGGATTTTGCAGTAACGTGTCCCTCCCTGTCTTGACAAATCGTCGAGAGTTCGGTGTTTGTTGTTGATAATTTTATGTGGCAGTTCCTTAGTGAGATGGAGAGGTGTGAGGGCAGACGGGACTAGGGAAGAAACAGACTTGGTGCATCCAGGATGGGGGGAGGGGGGATGATGTAGAGTTTTTCGAGTTAGAATCTTCAGTGGCTTCCCGTAATTAAGAACACCTGTGCACAACGCACCTATCACGAAGTACGCTTAACTGGATTTTCACCCCTTTTTTTCACGCTGGCTCTCTTTAAATTCCTGTGACATAATTTGCGAATTTTTCCTCTGGCCTTTTCAGCACTGCGCAGCAACATAATTCTGGCGTCGATCTTATGTTTGTTTGAAAAAAAAGAGAGAGAAAGAAGTAGGGGAAAAGTCTACACGTTTTCGGGGCTAATCCCGGACCTAGTCCTTCCCAGGATGCTGCTGGAAGGGCAGCTTGTGTGCATTTAATCACGACGCACGTGTGCTCGTGTTCTAAGATGTCGGTACTTGTGCGCAGCAGCGCGTGACTTGTTTGTAGCCGCCAGTCTCCGCAGGCGTTCGTGTGCACGTGAAGTGCACCAGCAGCGGCGCTGGCAAAGAGCTGGCGGAGGAGATGTTACTGGTGTTGCTGCTGCTGCTGCCGCAACCACGACTTCAAGGGCCCCAGCGTCTGTCCACTTTCAGGAAGAGCTCGCAGCACGCATGCGCAAAGAGGGCGTTCTGCAGGCATGCGCTGGGGGGACTTTCCGCGAAGCGTCGTCGCCCCTGCACGCTTTTGAGACTAGCTTATTCTCTCTCAAGATTTGGATGAGATATAAAATGTGACTGTGCTAAACGAACAGGTTCTTGACAGGGGAAGGGAATGGGCGAGCAGTTACACTGTTGGCCTCCGAACCTGAAGGCGCGGCCACAGGCTGGTTCAAAACCGTGTGCCGCAGGACACTTTCGCCCCAGTTTCCCCAGTCGCAAATGGATTCTTGCTCTCATGGGTTAGGAAAGGTAAGACAGCACGCAAGAGATTGGCACCCCCCTCACAATGCTGCTGGCCCACAGAAAAATGGGGGTCTCATACAGCCCTTCGCCTCCGACATCTAAACGCCACAGACCATCCTTTACCTGTATAGTTCATCATGAGAAGTTAACGATCTAAATTTCAGCAAATGATTCCTTTCCTGATGTTCTGGTTATGAGATGCAAGCTTTGGATAAATTTTCTTATTTCTAAACGAGGCTGAAACCAGAGGCTGTTATGTACATCTCGTAAAGGGAAGTAAGTCTTCTCTAATATTTAGGGAACTAGTATATTGTAAAACGAGCACGGAAAAAAATCCACTCGCTTTATCTTTAAGTACGCATACCACGCCAATAGAACTAATGTACAAAGCCAGGGTTTCGTCTTTTATCTGCGGGTGGGGTGGGTGGTTAAATTCTTTGACGTGAAAGTCTAAGCAAGCGTCATAGTGGTTAGAACTCTGGGTATAGGTCCGGCGTGTTTGTGATCGTGTCCGCATGCATTTGTGTGCGTATGTGCGTCTGTGTGTGTGAGAGAGAGAGATTGAGAAAGAGGAAAGAGGTGTGAGAGGTGAGAAGTTTGAGAGTTCAAGAGTGTTAGTGGGGGCGAGAGCAGCGGTGGTAGCAGAAAGATTTATCTGAAAGGGGATTCTCGCGGTCACGACCGCTCGTGGGGGACAGGAAGTGGATGGAAGCGAGAGAGCTCTCCAACATCCGGAGGCGCGAGAACGGAAAACACTTGATGCAAGGCAGGGAGTAAGGCACTCTCCTGCAGAGAAAAAAGAAGCTGCCTCAAGTGTTTGAAATATATCCTGCTGTTGTTTTAAATATACCCTGCTGTTATTCTGTTTACACTGTGATGAGAAATAGAGGGAGCTGTGTGCTGAAGACTTGGGAGGAGGTGGGGGCGGGGGGTTGGAGTGGAGGCGGGTTGCTGTTGATGAGGGAGACAGCGTTTGTTGCTGAGATTTTTTAAATATACCGATCGCTGCTATACCTGCAAGGTCGAGAAAGTACCAAGTGGTGCGGGAGTGTGTTGTCTGGTCAAGTTTCTATCGCCCTTACTGATCTAGGTAAAGCATTAGCTAAAGAAACCTGAACGCATACACACGTTTGCTTGCGTAGGCACGCATGCATGTATATAGATATTGCAGTTTGTGAAATATTATATCTTTCGTTTGTTATTGGAGAAAATAAGATGTAAATTTCTTCTCACGAACTGCGTCTTGACTGAAATTATAGAAGGTACAGGAAATAAAACCTTTGTATCGATTGAGTTGACCAACCGCCCGTTCAAATGTGGAAAATGAAGGGATATGGGGGAAACAAATGTAAAACATAGCCAACAACAACAACTAAGGAACGCTAATATTAGTTTAGCATTTTGTTATTAGACCACAGCTTCATTATGAAAAATCACCCAGTAATGTTTCATCGCAAGAGTCCTGCACCCACCCCAATGTTTATTCACAAATTTTTCTTTGCTACAGTGCGTTGTGCAGAAAAAGTGCAACACTATAGGTCAGATATGAGCTGCAGGAGTTCCCCAAGGGTCGGTCTTGGGTCCCCTCCTATTCTTGATATATATTAATGATATTGCAACAGAAATTGAGTCGACAATTAAACTCTTCGCCGACGATACCAGCATATATTTAGGACTCAACAATCCTGACGATAGGAAATAAACTTTGGAATCAGACCTACGGAAAATAAGAAGGTGGGCCATGTTATGGAAAGTAAAATTTAATGACGATAAAACGGATCTAGTAAATTTTAAACCAGGTTCTGAAACAATCCATGACTTTTATTTTGGAAACACAGTTCTGGTAGAGTCTAAAAGTCACAGGCATCTAGGTGTGTAGATCCAGAACGACTGCAGATGGGACGAACATGTTAGCTATTTCGCAAAATAGGTTAACATGTTTATCGGATGCTTAAAACAGTATAAGTACCACTTAAGATGAAAAGCACTTGAGACAATATATAAGTCCTTTATTATACCCGTTCTTGACTACGCAGACGTTATTTGGGATTGCTGCAAAGATGGGCAAGCAGCCAAGCTAGAGGAATTTCACCTCGAAGCTATTAGAATCATTATAGGCGGTATACGAGGGACCAGTCATTACAAACTCTACAATGAATCAGGTTTCTGCAGTTTAAAGGACAGACGCAAGAAACACAGGCTGCTTCTTTATTACAAGATGATTAATGGCCTTTGTCTGAGATACCTGCAAGAAATCCTCCCACCATTGGTCTTTTCTTACAATCCTTATAGCAGGCGTAGACCATACGAAAGATGCATTCCCCTTGATAAGAAATGAGATTTTTAAGAAATCTTTAATACCACAAACAACAGCCGACTGGAATTCCCTTCCTCAGCATGCCCAGACAACTCAATCACTATCAGAATTTTAGCGTTTCATAAGCTTTTAGCTGTTATGGGACCCGATATTTGTACAAATGGAGTCGAAATGTTAAATACAATTTTGTAAAAAAATGAGCTGATGAGCTACCAGATAATGGGCGTTTATTATTAATTTTTTGGGGGGAGGTTGTTTTTTTTGTGCTCTCTCAAGGCGCCATACAGTCGCCAAACCAGTACAAAATGCGCTCGTCTCTGACGCAAAACGGATATAGCAACGTTTCTTCTCAGCACAGGAGGAGACAGAAATGAAAGGGGGGTAGTTTTGGCTGTGCGAAGGACAGAGGATTCGTTGACTGTCAGGCGTCTCTTCAAGATTTAAGGTTCAAACGCTTTATTATCCTCGCGGCAGTTCAGCTGCAGTGCCTTTAATCACAACATATAACACAACAGGCATCGCAACAATCGATTTATAACATACCCATTATGTCAGGATAAACGTCCGCGCGCACGCGCACTCACGCACGCACGCACGTGCACGCACACACACATACGTCACATCAATATAAGCACGCATGCTCACACAACATAAAAGCCGATAAAAACTTAAAAATTATACAGTCACATAAATCTGATTTGTTGAACTGGACAGGGAACACGGATTGGTAGTGTTCTGTGCGGTTTCTATTTGGCAGATCGACAAAGACCCATAATTCTTTTCTGACGACACTGACAATGACAGCGATGACGATGAGGATGATGATGATATGGTGAAGTATATTTTGATGCTTTCAAACAAGCGTGACACTTATCCATACGCCGCCCTCACACGCTCATACGTTCTAGCTCGCTCTCTCTCTCCCGAGCACGCATAGGCCTCCGTCTGAAATTTCCTAATTTCCTCTCCTGACCTCTCTCACCTGTCCTACCGCTCCACAAAAAGAGTTTAGTTTGCCACCCTTTTGTGTTACAAAATGTAACTTTTCTTGCCGGTTTTTGAGCCGGGTTCTCAGGTTAGTTGACACAGTCCACCTGACGGAGCCGGCGGTCGTAACGAGGCAGGCTCTCAGTGTTTGCCCAGTGCCGACGTGTTATGCCCGACGTCGGCGCATTCCTCACGAACTCGGGACGAGCGATACGAGCTAGCGAGGGCAGAGATAGTGCATTTCAATTGAAAACCGTTTTCCACCTAGGCATTGTGTTGGAGCCAAATTGCGCTCTCATTCACGGCGGATAGAGGGGTCACTGTGCAAAGCCGTTTTTTTTTTCTTTTTTCAAAATAGGATGTGGAGTGCAGTTGTGGTTGTCAGCAGGGTGGAGGAAGGGGTGAGGAGGCGAAAGGACGCACCGCTCGCTTGTTCAAGATGATTTTAATACATCAGCATGCATGACATTTTGCAGCTTGTTTGCAACCCAAATTACTCGGCTGCAAGGTTGCGGGGGGGGGGGGGGGGGGGGGGGGGGGGGGGGGGGGGGGGGGGGGGGCAGGAGGGGAGGAGATTCAATCGGCAGGTAGTTACTGAAAACTATCCGAGGGAAGGTCCAACCGAACGCCATATCGAGATGTTGAATGTGCTGTTGTTTTCGTAAATCTGTGCACATTAAAATGTGTTTAATTTTTTTTAAGTTACGGCTCGTAGGATGCACTGCTGAGAAAATTCGAAGCTAGCGGGCAGTTTCTTTCTGTGTCAGTGCCGTCGGTGTGGGTAGCAGAACCCGCGACATTCGTGGGTCGCAGGTCCGACAGATTTGGTTTCTAACACACGAGACCTTGCCCCCCCCCCCCTTCTCCCTGCGCAGCTTGCCGCCCTCGTGTGCGCAGTCCCTAAACGAGGACTGCACCTTGCCGACATGGTGTGACTTCTTTGTCACCTGCCGTCACGCACCGTTCAGCTTTGTCTACAGTTAATAACACCCAGCGCCCGCTGCCGGACGAAATGCTGCGCCCCATGTCGCCACCGTCTATTTGTCACCAGACGCCGCTGGGTCGCGTTTGTGAATAATAATAGTAAAGCAGCGTAAGTGCGGGACAGACTTTTGTACCCCGGGAGGAATGCGTCTGTTTTTAAAGGAGGTAGGGTGTGGATGGGGTGGGGGGGTGGGGTGGTGGAACTGAGCGAGAAACGTGCCAGGGGGGATGGGGTGGTGGACCCCAACGTCAGCTGTCAATGGGCGCGGATGGCGTCAGGCAGCACAGGCCGTTTGACAGGGTTTGATGGCCGGAGTTGCGACTGGCTCCGATGATGCTCTGGTGTACAGGCTGTGGTGGAGTGGCGGTGGAAAAGCCACGGCTGGGCGAGCTAGGGTTCTGGGGGTGGATGGGGGGGGAACAGGACGGTGTCGAACGAAACAGAAGACGCCAATTGTGAATTGTGATATCCAACGTTGGCGATCGTGTAATTTTAGGGCGTCTCGATTTCTGGTTTTCGAAGGTTGTGGGCTGTGCGGGGGAGGGGGGAGGGGGCCTCCTCTCCTTTCTGGTCGCTTTCAATTCGTGTCAGTAAAATGGAGTTATTGCTGATTCACAAAGTGAAGTTTGTTGCGCCAAATCCACCTACAACGTACCCACGCTCCCCACCCCACTCCCAAGGCGAAAAAGTACTCTGATTTAATTACACAAATGTTTTGCTCGAAGAAAGTTGTTTGAAAGAAACTGTGACTGGTAGAACCAGGCCTAGGTTTTTCGGGGTGCTGTTTGGGGGAGGGGGGTTCCAGATCCAGGACCCCTCGATGCGCCTTGCAAGTGGTTTCCTTTAACTGTCGTGATGGCCCGGTTTGTCACTTTGTTCCTTATCCCGGGATAAAGAGTGAGCCGTTAGCTATTCTGTTAGTTATACAATTTGTCTTTCTTAGTACCCGACACACACACACACACGCACACCCCTCAGACACGCACGCACACCCCTCACACACACACACACGCAGACACAGAGCTTTGTTAGTGATTTCGCTTGAAGGGGGAATCGCGTTTCGTGTTGCAAATCTGTGCACAAAAATATTCACTAAACTGATAGCTGCAGTAAGATGGCCAGTGCCAAGAGGCAGGTTAAATATGGCTTAGGATGGCCGTGGATCATACACAGTAAAATTAGCTCTAGAATATAATCTTTTACTGCTGCTAGTTTCGAACCCGCGAGCTTTTTTGCAGCGAGTCCGATAGTTTAGCAGGAGGCAGGAGCGAAGTATGTTGATGAAAGCAGGGGTGTGCGGGAGACAAGACTGTGGTGTGCTTTCCTAAGGCTTAGGTCCCGGGAGCTACTTAAAACAAAAGATGCAAAGATACTAATCGCCCATAAACGACGTGGAACATAATCGTCATTGTCAAAGATACTCTACACGGACCGACACTGAATACAAGAGAGCTGGCTTAGAATTATTCGGCCTGACGTACTAACCCTGACGTATTTTGTCAGGAGTTACAGAAGGCGGAGCTATTAAAAAAGAAAATTGTGCGGACTGTGTTTGGGCAGATTCTTAAAGCTGCCATTGTGGTGCATAGCCGAATGGAAAAAGCATTGGTTGTAGCAGTTGGAAACTAGGTGGTTCAATTCCCCTTTTCATTTGTCTTCCATTTTAAAAAGGGATTAGGGCAGAGGGTAAGGGTGAGGTTAGAAATTTTTCTTGGTGCTATTCTGTGGGTGCAAGCGCGTATGTGGGTCAATGAGTATGCGAGCTGGTTGGGACGCTCAGTGGCTGGGTTGTATCATTCTGGGACAACTATTAACACTTTCACCAACAGCACAGCTGTAGATCCATATGTACAGTTTAGGGCTTAGGAAGGGGTTAAATGGTAAATTGTTTGAGGTGTACTTCAACATCTGCAGCGTTTTTACTGGCGTCTGTTACATGACGGGTAGCACCCTACGAAGATTAAATCTTCAAACGAGATGTCACTTCTGAGATGAATATTTCTTCATACCAGTCCCGCGCAGACACCGCTGGACGTGTTGGGCACTGCGCACGGGGATCCCTGCTTCTACCCCGGGTAGAGTGTTGTCTTTGAAGATCAACCTTGTCATTCCGGGAGAAACGCGAGTGTCTGGGAGCAAGCCCCTGGAAGACGAGAGAGGCAGCACAGCGTAGTTAGAGATCGAGGTGTCGGGTTTGCTGTCAAGGCGGTAAAGACGTTCTGAAAGTCTCTGAAGTTCTCCAGGGCAGAAGGTGGTCATTCCAGGTGACTACAGGTGCGTGGCTTACCTGGCGACGACTATATCAGACACGCTTCTCTGGCGACGATGATTTCTCTTGGAGAGGGCGCGGATAGGCAGCGATTTGTAGCTGCTTGGGGTTTTTGTCGTTTGTCGTCTTCTTGACGTCAGTCGTGCGAGAGTAAACAAAGGGAGACGACGCGTTATAAATAAAATATTCCCAGTAGACGAGTTTGGTCTGCTTATTTGTTACTATCTGTTCTTGTAATGTTATTGTAGGCAGGCGGTGGGGTAAGGTATTGAAGGTGTGGGTGTGATATCCTTATTAGGTCGGAGCGTTAAACAGAAACCGTCTACCGTAAGCCACGCAACAGTATTAAAGACCACTCGCTTTTAAAGAGAACCAGGCATGTGATTGGTTATCCCTCCCCCTCTCTCTTTCTCTCTGTGTACATGTCTCTGTCTTCCCCCTGTCCACCATATCGATCCCTTCTCCCTAACAACCGTCGCTCTGTCTCTTTCCTTCTTTCCTTTAAGCAAACACATTTAAGGCCATGGAGACCGAGAACATAATTTTCATCAGTCAGTCCACCGACTAATCACTTGATCAGACGATCGATCGACCAATCAGTGAGGATGGTTTTTCATCAGCTGTTGATGTTTAGGCTTGCAGGCAACACGAAGCGTCCCACAGACGAAATGGCTACAGTCATTTGCTGTTTTTTTCTGGGGAATGTTTGTTTTGAGTTTGTTGCTATCTGATTCTCAGCAAGACGTGCTACTGTTTATCTGGAAAGCACCTTCGTTATTAATCCTCGGCGATAAAGCATAATGCACTTGGCAGGGAAGGCCTCCCCATGCCCCCACAAAGAAAACTCCAGTGCCACAAAAGCTCGGCAGCACTTCAAGACATTAGAAGATTTTTTCAAAAGATTTTGTCGTCGGAGCTTATTTATTTTTAATACACGTATGGAAATGTCTTTTTAATTGAGATTAATGATGCTGTCATCGCGTTTATCTTTCGTTACATTCATTTTTTGAGTATTTCGTGAATGCAAACACTTGTAGGTTTTGTAAAAATGAAGGCAATATGGTTAGGCCAGGAGAAGCTATCGTGATATTTTCTTATTTCTTTCAGGGAGCGAACCTCCCCTCCCCCGTCCCAAAGCAAATAGCGTAAGATATATGAGCCTGTCATGCAACAAGAAGCGCATTTCTACAGAATGCGCTGTAGATGCTGTTTTCGTAAAACGTGGTTTTTCATTTGTTTTGATGATGGTGATGATGATGATGATGATGATGATGAGAACGATGTTGAGGAGGAGGAGGAACTGTAGCAGCAGTAGCAGTGAGTTTAGCGAGGAGGATGACAAATATGCTCGCTTTTCTTCATTTTCTGTTTATCGTCTGCTCCTGGTCGTCAGCTTTCGCTCAAGCATCAAACACCGCATGCGCAGAAGCTGCGTGGACGGTATCGGCGTCTGCAGGGGCGGGAATGGCTTGGCACCGCTCGAGCGCATTGCTGTCGAGGGGCCTACAGTATATTACAAGCAAAAGATTCCGCCAATCTATTTTTGGTCTCAAAATTTTGACACAGACGCTGGCGGAAAGAATGCCATTAAAACGGCATCAGTGGGTGTACACCCTTCGCCAACAAAGGCACCTCCCACTGTGTCCCCCGTACGTACTCCCAAGGCACCTTGGCACCATCTTAGCCATCACCTGCATCACAGACATCAAGATTATGTACAGCCCTCTCTGACAGGCTAACTGGTTCATAACTGTTTTTCGAGACATTATATAGTTTGTTGGTGGTCTCTCCCTGTTTTTGTTTCCCTTTCTTTCACTGCTCCCTCTCTCTCTCCTCTCTTTCCCTCTCTCTCTCCTCTCTGTCCCTCTCTTTCGCTCCTCTCTCTCTCTCTCTCTTCTCTGCCTTCCTATCTATCCCCACCCCTTATTACTTTCGTCCAATCTCGTCCTTTCTTGTCTGGAACGAGCGTTAGAACAAGCACTGAGGTAGGTCCCTCAGCAATAGTTCTCCTTCCATCGAGACTCACAGAAACGCGGGGGTCTGTTAAATGGCGTTATGGTTCCTGTTTAATGATTGGCATTATTAGAGTTCTGGTCCGAGTGGAGGGCCAGGGGGAGGGACACAAAGCATTGTCTGGCGCAGCTGGCTGGGTGCAGTCCTGGAAGACGTTTGGGATGGAGAGAGGGGAGCGGTGGTGTTGGGTCTCGTCCAATAAATGCCATTTAGGCAGTCGTTACACTTCTAACGCGCCGTGGACGGGTTGGGCTTGTGGAGAGGAGATGCTTTCTGGGAGGCGTTTATTCCAAATCAGTTTACCCTGTGGAATGTATGGAGAATTTGTAAGCTCTGTTTTAATGGCTTTTGCGCGGTGATAGCTAGCGGTGTGCAAATATCTTATGCTAACTTAAAAAAAATTATTGCATGTGAATCATCTTTCAGTGGTGGTGATGGTGTGGTAACGATGGCTTGCGATAATCGCTATATAGCCTATATAGCCTACGATGCACCCCTTCCCAAACAAAAACCACCTTCAGTCTTAATTATTCTTTAGTAGATATGGCAACGCCTGTCAACATCATTTCCGAGTCTCGCAGACAACGAGACTGACATCTGCTTACGATGAAGCGGTGCAAGGGACGTCGGACGGCAGGGTGCAGTGTTTGTTCTGCTTTTGGATGTCCCGGTACGGTACCGTGCGACAGTCTTTGTACAGCTTTCGGCAAGCCGTCTACACCAGCATTGTCTGCGGTACACTAGGGTCAGGCTGCATGCCTTTCGGAAAGAAAGAACGTGAGCTGTATGCAGAATATGGTACAAGGGGTAAGTAACGTAAAAGCAGCGGATGACCCAATAACTAGCAAATGACATATGAACTAGCAGATGACGTAATAACGAGCGGATGACGTATTTACTAGCGGATGACGTATTAGCTAGTGGATGACGCATTATCTAGCGGATGACGTATTGACGAGTGAATGATGTATTAACTAGCGAAAGACGTATTAACTAGCGGATGATGTATTAACTATCAGATGACGAATTAACTAGCGGATGACGTATTAACGAGCGGATGATGTATTAACGAGCGGACGACGTATTAACGAGCGGATGACGTATTAACGAGCGGATGATGTATTAACTAGCGGATGACGTATTGACGAGCGGACGACGTATTAACTAGTGGATGACATTCACCAAAAATAAGCTACCACCTCCGTATGGAAAAATAAGACTTCATACTTGCACTTAAGAAAGTGGTGCTTTTTCCACATTTAAAAATGCTGCATTTATCTTGATATTGATGACGAATTGCGGCCCGGGGTCCCTTCCTGTAGCGAACAAAACATGGTCGAGTAACCGGCGTACGAAGAAAAGTATCCGGTGGGTGTCTGATCTCATTTCCCTTCATCGCGCCACATGCGCAAAACATGGCTCCGTGCATCGCATGCCGTTCGACACTGTCGCAACGGGTCGCTGAAATTTTGCATGAGGGCATGCCTGGCCAACTTTCTGAGCCCCGCGGTGCCTTCCGCACCTCTTACAGGTGGGCCTGCTTGCTGAGGGAGTGCGCAGGATGTCGTGGTGTGGGCAGAGCAGAGTAGGTCTTCAACAGGGTGAGGTTAAATATTCTTTTGGATAATCGATGCGGAGGCAGGTGTGGATGTTTGAGTCAGTCGCGGGTGGTGCGGGCGAGATCAGGTGTTGCAGGTGTTTCGGATCCCAGAGGCGCGAGCCCCGGCCTCGGTCGATGTAGTCTGTTTTGCTGCAGCAGGTCAAGGTGTGTCTGGTGCAGACCAGAGCTTTCCGAGCAGCGCCGCCCATTGTAACGGCTTTCAGGCGATGTTCCCGCGGCTTTTCCCGTAGATAAGAAAGGCAGCTCATATTCATGACGATGAAGAAACGAGGAAAGAAATAAAGGTAGTGATGAGGAAGAAGTAAAGGTTTACACGAAAGTTGATTTAGAGAATGAAATTACAATTCCGTTGCCACTAGATTTGCTTTTCTTCGACCACAGGGACAGTTGTTAATGTCAAAGAAACAGTATAGGTTGATCACCTATCGTGTGCATGTTTTCGACAAGGGGCGATGAAAGGAAATACGAGGGCTTCTGCTTCTTGAAGGGAAGAATAATGGAAATGTTTGCGTATGATGGGATCGAGCAAGCTGCGCAGGAAAAGTGCGGGTGCTGGCTGTTCGGTTTGGCAGTCGAAGAGGATTCACTCCATCGAGACTGGCTGCTTCCCGTTTAAGGTACCTGGCACGGGTTGACTTTTTTTTTTTTTTTGGAACTGTCGCGGTGGAACTTCTTTTGCCGTTCGATGTAAGATCTGGGAGCGAGCGAAGAACTGGGCTCCACGTGCCTGCAAATGAGGTTGTAAGGCCTGCGCACATGGCATGCTTATAAAGTATTCTTTAACTTTCGCGCGGACTGTCACCTCACCATTTCTCTTAAATCGTCTTTGCCTGCATCCCTTCAGGTGATGCCTTACTTTCAGTGCTAGTAATCATCATCATCGTCGTCGTCGTCGTCGTCTGCGCCTGCGTCGGTATTGTATACCACGTTTTAAATTCTTCGGGGGGGGGGGGGGGGGG
>SMGT01009876.1:17506-29079 GCA_004794575.1 Lanistes nyassanus | reverse complement strand
GGGAAGCTGAAGGCGATGAAAGGAGAGAGAGAGAGAGACGGATGGGTTCGTTGCCATGTCCGGGAGTGTTGGAATCGAATTGTCTGGTACACAGCATATTATATACATGTGAGTAGGTATACGTGCATGTTAGAGCTGTACCGCCTTTTCGATTCCAATTCAGCAGAATTAACGACAAAATACCAATATTTATGCGGAAAATCGATTATTTAGGCGTTGACTTTTGCTGGGATTGCACCTGTGCAGGATACTGACTGCAAGACGTAGGTGAGACCCAACCCGAAGTTGAAATGTTTGTAAGTAATAATAGTGTTTACAATAATGGCTAGAAGTTCATAAATATGACATAACAAACAATACTGTTAGTAACTTCTGCGTCTTTGATCAACTGTTAGATTTCGGCGTCCTCAAACAGCGAATATTTGTATTCGGTCAGAAGGTGAAGACCTGGTATTCGGCACGGCCTTTATAGTAATATAAAGTCTACAGGTGCATCGCCGTCTCACGTGGACAAGTACCGACGCCCGTTTCCGGTGCCAAAGCAGCCCGTAGCAGACGATAGGGTCTCCGCTGACATCAAACACCTTGCCAGTGCTAGTTTCCGATGATCGCGATGTGGAGGTGCGGCTTAGCTTTGAGCACCGGGCACCAGGAGAACCAAGCCGTCTCGACCTGATTAACTCTTGTTTTCTCGCAGCTTTGGAAGTGGGAGAAAAAAAGGTGGAGCAGTGGGGGGAGGGGGAGATGCGAGGGGGAAATAGGGATGGGGGAAGTAACCGTTGGTCGCGGAGGAAATGAACTTAGCCAGGGTGGGAACTTCTGTGTCCGACGGGCTGATTGGCAGTTTCAAGCGACGAGGCGAGGGGGGGGGGAACTTTCCGCTGGGTGCGAGGGCTGACTGGGATGCAGATGGACTCTGACGCAGATAACCTTTTGAACCCCTCAGCCTCCGGTGACAGGCGGTGCCAGCCGGCCGCACGTCAGGTCTGGCACGGTGATGGCGGAGCCCGCAGACCGCCAGGTGTCGCGGCAGGCAGTCTTCGCGATCATCCGTGGAGTCTGCGGGCCTTTGCTGCTCGTGCGAGTGCTGACCACGCAAAAAGCAGGGTGCTGCAAGAAACTGACTAAAGAAACGACAGGCAGGACTCCACGGGCGTGAACTTACCTTTCCGTTGTGTAGCCTTCTGCAGTCATCATCATCATCATCATCTTCTTCTTCTTCTTCTTCTATCCGCTGCACCTCCTCTTCCAAATCCTCTTCCTCTATCAACCCGAAGTGAAGCACCGAGCCCATGCAGGGACCTGGATAGCTCAGCTGGTAGAGCTGCGGACTACCAGGTGGAAGGATGTTGGTTCGAATCTAGGTGTGGCCAAAGATTATTTCCAGGAGTTAAACATTGTGCAAACTCCATTCGGCCATCTCCCGGCACATCAAACTGCCTGTCCGCACTGACCATCTTACTGCAGCCATCAGTCTGGTGGTTCTTTCAGTGCATAGCTTAGTAACAGGACCCCATCCCCCCATAGTCCGAAATAACCGCCAGGTGGAACCACTGTCCCTCTAACTAACCAACCAATCAACCAAACAACCAGAGCCTATGCTGTCGTCACACAGTATCGAGGTTTTCAGCTTCTAAAACCCGGGATTTTCAGTCTCGCTTCTGCCGGTTTTTTGAACACTGGGTATTTCACCAAGCTGTCGACGAGTTTTTGAACATGGCTACCCGTAATATATTATTACAAAATTTTACAACTTTGAACACCATTTTTATAACCCATTCAATGGCACAAAGAGAAGTATAAATACTCAAAATATTTCTGGGATAATGTGGCATACATCGTGTCTGAAATGGCGTAAATATGCGGAAGGACTTTAACAAAAACTACTAGACTTACTCACCGAAAAAAGCTCATGCAGACGTGCAGATCGATACATATCTCTCTTTTGTGAAAGGATACCTATGTGTGGACCATCTTGGACGGGTGGGGGTGGGCAGTAACGCACTCTTGCAATCCTCCGCCAGAAACAGCGGTGTCCCAGCTGCAGCCTTGACCTTACTGCACTCGCTTTTAGACGGCCCGTCTCGTCGTTGGCAAAGTTGTAGGAAAACAGTTCCAGCCTGTGTCACGCTGTCAGAATGTCAGGAAGCTGGCTAAGCGCCGGTTGACCTTTTTGCCCTTTTTTGCCCTCCACGGGTCATCGAACAACCCGCAGGACTCTACAACACTCCGATGTCTTGTTCACGCGCCTTCTCCCATCATATTCATGCCACCTCCCCACCCCACAAAACAAAGAAACCCTGCAGCTCCCCTCCGCTTTTGCAGTCAACGAGGGGGGGGGGGGAGAGGGGAAGAGAGAACTTGCGGCATAGACACAAAATGAAATCCACCTGTGGCATCACGTGACGGTCATGGGTTGTGCACAGCGCCACTGTTCCGAGTCACAGTCCTTCAAGCACTTGGAGAAATTGATTGTGGGGGGAACTCGCGGCTGTTTGACCCCTATCCCCCCCCCCCCCCGTCGTCATCCTTGAGGCTTGTTTCCCCCCACCCCCAGGCTAAATTCCTGTAGAAACATTTCAACCCGTGAAAAGTTTGTTTGGCGGAAAGTGGGGCTGAGGGGGGAGGTGATTGTTTGTTTGATTGTTCTAGGCTAGAACTGTATTGGCGCAAGTACAAGAGCTCGAGAAATTTATGAACACTTACATGGGTTAGAAGGAGAGATATCGACACCCTGTTGACACCCAAGTCGGGCAGGGGGAGGGGTGCAGGTAGGACAGAGTAGGGGGAAAAAGAGTGAAAAGAAAAAAGCGGGGAGTGGGAAGCGGGGAGGGACAGAGATACAGAAGGGAGAGCACCCACGAGTCTACGTGCACAAAGCCGGCCCGAGTGTAAATATTCGCTGACAACAGGCACTCGCTCCTTGACGTTTTGTTTAACGGACGGAAAGCGACACCTGTCGTCACCACGGGTGTTAAACCTCGCGATGGGCTTGCGCCTGGTTGTTCGTGACGTACGCACGTCAGCAGAACTCGGGACCGGAACCAGCGCGACGTCAGCTGGAGGTGACGCGTCCCAGCGCGTCATGTTATGGAAACGCTTCGATCACCTCCGACACTATTGTTTGTCAGGTTTGACGGTGGTTTGTCCGGATTATCAATTTCATCGTTTACGATTTGGGTTCTGGCTTAGGATTAGTGTCAAGGTCAGTGTTTAAGGTTTTGGAACAGGGGACGCAGTTAATGACTCCGAGTTTTTGGCTGTGTGCGTGTTGTTTGTTTGTTTGTTTTGTCATAAAATCCCCACCAGGTTTGGGCTGGCCGGCGGTGCCTCTGTCTGCGAGCGTGATTTAAGAATCTTGAAACTGTCATCATTCAAGACATCTTGCTAGCTTCCCAGACACTTTGAAGGATCGGGGCATTCGCTGACTCTTTTATCTCTTTACAAAATATGGAGCGGGTAGTTACAAGTCAGTGGTGTCACGTTTCGCGATAAGATTTCAGATTAGTAAAGCAGTCAGGGACCAACTGTTGGTTATGCCCCCCTGCAAGCGCTGAGCTCTCCTGAAAGGGAAATGGAGATTGTTTAGGCATGTGAAGCGCGCGCAAGCCGAAAGTCCGTTGGACAGCTTGCTCTTCAGCAGCGTCGCGTGGGGACTGGGAAGGAAGTACCCAAGAACATCCTCATTCTCTCTTCCCAGGGGCCAGATTGTCAGCGACTAACTGCCAGGAGAAAACTGTGCGAGCCCCAGCAGGCTGAAAAAAAGTGATCAACAACTTTCTTTGAAACTTCAAACGGACTACAAAGCAAACAAAATAGTGTTTTCACTTATTGGACTTTTTTTGCTACCTCATTTATATTTTTAATACTTTTTTCCTTTCCTATTTGGCAATGTTTTTACCTCTTTGAGATAAGAATACACGAGGCTGCTGCATAATGTTCACTTAAACGAAGATACAGGTCATTTTCTGTAGATGTATAATGTAGCTGTCACTTCACTTACTAATGCAGATACACCTTTTTTAAACTGAGGAGTTAATCTTTCTCTGTGATTACAGTGGCTTTTGTGATCAGAACGTCTGTCTTTGGACGCCTGGATGGAAAGTTTGGAATGCAAGGCATAGACTGTTCTACCAGAAGAAGTATATTAAGTAAAATGCACGAGGAATGGGAATGTCCTACCCACCTATCTCGCTGCTCTGGTATGGTTTATTATGGGTCTAGGCGATGTAATTCGCTTTTGGTTACGTTTTCAGCAGAGCATGACAATCAGTACAATGGCTGGCAGTTGCAAGTTATCTCACACCGGTGTGAAACGACACCTGAGGGTTATCCCCCTTATCCGAAGTGCCAGTTTGTCTCGGTTGTATAGCTCCCATCAGAGCGCTAAAGTGCCGTTAAATAGGGGTTAGATTCCCATTAGCGTTGAAAGAATCGCACGAGCTTTCTAAGCCGCGTTTTTTTTTAATCTGCGTTTCACAATAGCGTCTCGATAATCGTGTGCTGCTGTGCATTTGAAAGTAATTGAAAATGTCTGATAAAAGTTTGGGAATAGTTCCTTCGTTGGTAAGTCAGTACGCCATAGTAACATGTTTTGACAGGTGTTTTCTGACATTTTGACATAAGACCGGTCGTGTTGGCCCTGTGTATTTGACGTGCATCTTTACTTACAAAAGGAGATACGAACACCTATGCAAGCGAAGGCTGTTCACACGTAAAGGTGCACGTAAAATACACAGGGCGACTGGGCGCTATGATGGGTCGTATGACCGGAAGAGCAGCTCATGCAAACCAACCCAGGTCTGGATCGTAGCAGAAAGAGACATCCAGATCGTGTCCGAAAAACGATGATGTAACTTACCTGAGACGCTTTTGCAACGGATGTGGAATTTTCTTTGGGAACGCCTTGTTGCTTTCGCAGGAGGTCCACAGAAGCCCACATTTATTAGTGCGTGCGTGCGTGCGTGCGTGCGTGCGTGCGTGCGTGCGTGCGTGCGTGCGTGCGTGCGTGCGTGCGTGCGTGCGTGTAACAGTCTCGGAGAACTCAATCCAGGCCATCGTTAGTCAGGAAAGTAGACGGAAAGACCCCACTGTCTCTTAGTCCCGGACATCTCGTAAATAGAACTCTCGTAGCTCGTGGCTGTACTATGATAAGGCCGAGAATCTCGCGAGACGAGGACCTTCGTAAGTACTGTTAGCAAGACCTAGCGGCGCACACGTTCGCACCTAGCTGCGAGGCAAGTTGACAGGCGGGTGTCAAGGGGAGGGTTACCTTCAGTCGCGGAAGGATGCCTGTGACATACCTGCACGCCCCCACCCCATGCCTCCGCCCATCCCCTCAGTGTACCCCACTCTAGAGCGCACACCGCCCTCAGCGCATACTTCGGGTAACTGATACCTGGTAGTACCCAAGCCACGCACTGTCCCCGTCCCCTTGTCCTGTGGCGCGGGATAGAGGCAGGGAGATAGGGAAGTGGCTGAAGTGGACGGACCTTAGAGATAAGCTGCAGGCCTGTTTCTAGTTAAACAATGCTCACTGTCTCGTTCAGTGTTGACCCACAGCATCGCGACACCTTCGTCAGGTCGGTGACGAGAGTAGATCGCAAAAGAGAAAAGAGGTTTTCGATGAGACACCTTTCTTTTTGAAGTCATCCCAGGTTAACTGCCCGCGGAAGTTGGTTTGGTCCGTCTGGCTGTCTCCCGATGTACGATGTATGACGATGTTAGGTGCAGGGTTGGGAAACGAACTGACCCCTGTGGCAGGGGCTCGTTGTTGCGGGGGTTTATGTCAGAGGGATGATGGGAGGCATCAAGAGCCAGCGAAGGACAAGAAACGAAGGTCGCTTCATGTTATGTTAAAAAACACCCGTCAACAAGAGCACACCAGCAATAAACAAAAAACAAAAAAGAACATTTTAAAATCTCAACCACTAAACAAAAACAATATCCCGGGGAAACCAGAAAAGGAAAGACATCTGCAGGTTTCTGTGCATAATAGACGATCGAACATTATGGGGAACCCCGACGATGTTGATGACGATGACTGACGACGCGAAGGGGGATAGTGAAAGATTGAATCAGACCTGTCGCGGAGTGCTGAACGGTCATGCTTGATACCCTCAAATATTGTGAGACGTTTAGCATTGTGAGATGGTTAGTATTGTGAGATGGTTAGTATTGTGAGATGTTTAGCATTGTGAGATGGTTAGTATTGTGAGATGTTTAGCATTGTGAGACGTTTAGTATTGTGAGATGTTTAGTATTGTGAGATGTTTAGCATTGTGAGATGGTTAGTATTGTGAGATGCTTAAACGCTGCTCACGTAGAACAAACATCTAG
Organism: Lanistes nyassanus; assembly: GCA_004794575.1. NCBI lineage: Eukaryota > Metazoa > Mollusca > Gastropoda > Architaenioglossa > Ampullariidae > Lanistes > Lanistes nyassanus. The sequence goes on along the minus strand of SMGT01009876.1, from coordinate 22,740 downwards.
ACGAATCGTTGCGCGGATGGAAACCTTCCATCCCCGCCTTCCCTCCTGCCAAGTCGCGGTGTCTGCAAAGATCCAGGAGGTGGTCCTGTACGTACGGTGCCTGTGGATGGAGTGAAGTTGTGGACTGTGGTTCTGGTTCTTGGCGCTGACGTGGTAGGCTTGTACAAATCGGATCCTTTTTGTTTGGGACTGGAGGGGCGAGGAAAACATTCTGAGAGTACTGCCACTGCTTGCACTCTCCTGAGGCAGTGTTCAGTTGATTTTCCGTAGCTTCTTTGGACTGGCACCCGGTCTCCAACCCTGCGTGAAGCGATAACCGGCGTGTATTTCCGGCTCTTGTTGCCGCCGAAGAATGAGGTCAGGGCTGGATTACAAATCCTTATCTCTTTCTTCCGGGGCGGGGGCAGAGGGGTTCTAGCCATGCCTCCCGAAAAAAAATTGTGGGAGAGAGACTACTGGGTTATGCTGTTGCTAGCATCCGCAAAGTTTAGGTATGTCGTGGTGAACTTCAATACATTTCAACTGTTTGCTATCTCACGCGTTTAAATAATCTCATAGTGCGAAACAGACTTGCCAAGCATATAAGCGGAGAGAGAAGTGTGTGGACAGTGGACTGTACTTTAAGCTAACGAAAGAATTTCTGAGATTTTTTTTGGAGGGGTGGGGGGAATTGCCTGCTGCGGAACGAACAGTGTAGGTGACGAGAAATCAGTTGGTTTTCTAATCATTAAATACAAATTAAGCAGATTAAAGCAAGCAACCAAGCAACTAAACAGAATAGCCAAATTAAAAGAGTAAGGGCTAAAATTTGGCAGGAAGCTCAACAATTTCTTCATGACTGTATCGTCAGCAAGCGCGCGCACGACACGAGCTTGTGCTGTGACATGCGCGCGCTCTCCCATTCTTTCCTTCTGTGTTTCGCAGGAGAGAGAGAGAGAAAGTTTTTCCCTTTTCCTTGTTTACAATAGCAATTAACAGTTTTAGGGTCTTAGCGAACGAGGGGAGGGGGGGGGGCTTCTCCTCTTCCCTGACCTGTCGGGTTTGTCATCGAAGGTGCCTCTCTAGTAGATCCCCCTTGTACATCTGGCTACTCCCACCCCGTCATGCCTGGATAATGTACTTATTGCTTAGGCACCTGCTGTATTCAGTCAGCCCTCGATAATACAGCCGACCTGGACTCGCCGCGTGTGTGCCTCGAGTTTCTCACCTGGCACACCCCCGCGGCCTCATCTTATCTACTGTACCTGTCACCTATAGGTATCTGCGACTCGGAACTGGAAAGACGGGTGGGTGTGGGATGTGTGTGTGTGTGTGGGGAGGTGGTGGAGGTTGTCGGCAGAAAGAAAACTTGCAGCGCGACTCTGAAGCAGGGACAACACGACTCAAGTTGTGTGAGTTTGTCGTTGCTATTCACGTTACCTCTTATGGTCGCTGCGTTTGCAAAGCGAATGCCTCGACCACCCAGTCTGTGTTCTGGAGACGGCTTCATGAGAACCGTGGCTGGCAGTCCGGGCGACCGCGGGTAGACGAGAGGCCCTGCAAAGAACAGTCCGCGGTCCCGAGCTGCGAGTCACCAACCCCGTTCTGCTGTGTCACTTCCTTTGTAAGACCTTTGAACCGCAGTCCATTTGACTGCACGCAATGTTCGAGAAATAGGCCCTAGCAAAATGGAGCAGTAGTTGGTTGGGTGTGTGTTTAGTATATATATATATAAAACCTGTTGGTCATTAAAGACAGGTTTTACCACACTTCTTAATCTTCATCCCCGACGTCATTGTGGGGAAGATTCGTAAACATTTCATTAGCTATTATGATGGTAAAGACACCTTTTATTACTGATTAAGACTTGTTCGAGCAACAGAACTAATACATAAAAAAGCGATTTGTGACAGCTGAAAGTTAAATATTCCCTGAGTGAAATCTTTAGCTAAGACAGGATGATGGATTTTGTCTATTTTGAAAAGGGAACTGTTGGTGTAGAGACCACTGCTCATGCACACAGCGTCTCAAAGAATCGGGTGTCAAATCTAACGCCTCATTTTGTCGGTAGGATTTCTGTCAAAACAATAATCTTGTCAGTTTAGAATCGGACGAGGCAGCGTCGTTACAGCTTGCGCGGCACTCGAGTTATATGCAATAATTGAGAGCTGTGTTATGTGACGTCACTTCCTAGTTGTAAGTTTAAATGCAACGCGTCTGATTAAACTTCATGAAAGGAAAACGGACAGGTTGTGGTAGCAGTTAAATTTCCACCCCAACGGCACGATCGAAACAAAGTCACTGGCTGCACCCCGGCACGCAAGAGATCCGCTAACAGTTGGACGTTCGGCTCCTAGCAGGCAGTTCACACCTCTACAACGATGTTGACAGAAAAAATTACCCGCGTAGTCTGACATGTTCCTGAGCAAACAACCCCAAACCCAACACCGGCGCGTCCCCCCACCCCCACCCCATTGGTGTCGTGTCATGTGCACTGCTTTCGTATCGAGTTTATATTGGTTAAAATGAACAGCATTGTACGGATCTGCAAATACAAAGATTTGTATGCAAGTTCAAACTTAACAATGTTTGCACCACCTGAGCTGAAACAATGGTTAAGATATGCAAAGACCAAAAACAGTTAAGATTAAACAGAGCTAATAGGACTAGACCGGCAGCGAATGTACTTTTCCCAAAGGAAAAAATTAAAAGGACCACATCATCAAACCGCCTGATTGGCTGCTTGGCGCACGTGAATTTGCTGTTCCACCATTTGAACAGCCACATGAGGGAACTAAAAATGTTGGTCTGCTAGGCCGTCAAACAGTTGACTAATGTAAACTGTGTAAAACAAAAGACAACAAACAAACAAAAATAAACAAGGGGTTCACAAGGAACTGTGATGAGTCCGATTCTATATTTTAAAGAAAATCAATTCTTGAAGGGCATTGTCTTATAGCGAGAATTAAAGGAAATCTACATATGTAGTTGTAGGTTTGTGGATAAAGCGTTGCATAAGAGAACGAAAGGAAGTGGTTCGAATCCCTTGGCGCATATACTCGTTTTATCCCTACAATTTTAGGGTTTTTTTGGAGTAGGTGTAGGCTTTGGGGAAGGGTAAGGTTAGAGGATAGGAAGGAGTACTAAGTGAGGTTTGATCGTGAAGAAGAGGAACATTTTTCCTTTTGCTCATATAGCTGTTGAGATGGGGGAACAGTGAAGTCAGCTGTCGAATAGCCAATCAAAGAGGGCTTGGTGTGCTCGTTCTATTTTTTCTTCTGGGAAAAGCAAATTCGCAGGTCAGCATTAGGATCAGAGACTACACCCATCACGGACAGTGGTTTCATTTAACTTGTGCTTGGTTTAAAACCTAGTTTAAAACTCCCTACCGGGAGTTAGGTTTAGGTAGCACAGCAGAACTGCCGAAATAACTAGTTGCAAACTTCGTTGCAAGCCCCCAACCAAGGGGTATTCACAAGCTAACTGCGTGCAGGTTAGTTTCGCCTGGCAGCAGTAGCGACAGCGAGAAAGATCGGGGATGTCTGAAGGGAGAGACTTGGTTTTCGGACTGAACAAACGGGTTGTGGGGGTGGAGGGGGCAGTGCAATCCTACCCGACTGCTTTTCTTTGCACACGTCTTCCCGGACTTGCCGGACCAGAATACGCTCGTGCGGCGAGCACTTGAGAGAGGGATTTCCTTGCCCTGGGGCCGGGGTCAGGTGGTTGTTCGGCACGTGGCAATGACCTTATCAAGTGAGGTCATCTTTCGGCAAAGCGAGCCGCTGGGGACGAGTTAATTTTACGGTGCTCTCCCCCTGTCTGCGCGCTTTGTGGGAGTTAATTTTGTGGTACACTTTGCGTGTATGCACACGCCCTTGGCTGGTTTGCAGGGGCGAGGTACATGGCCCCTTGACTCGATAAACCCAAGTCGATAGTTTGGTCCAGTCGTTATCACCGGTATCTTGATTGAAATGTGTCTGTAGGGGCTGGCGATGGGACTTCAGCTGGTTTTTACTCCGTATACTGGAAAACTGGCGTATCCTTTTAACAGGAGAGAATTTTCAAGCCAAACGAACAGCTTTTTATCCACACCCGCACACCTTTTACGCATGAACAAGTGTTTGAGGTGCACTAAAGATGTGTGCACATCTCTACTAGATTCTCATCATTGTTAGACCACAGTTGCTACCAGAATATTAAAAAAACACATTTTTTTCAAACAGTCGTAGACGAATGCACGTTCCCCAGTTTTTGGCATCAGAATGAGTGTTCGGATGTTGTTCATTTTAAGACTGAACTGGTTGCAGGCAGGGCTGTTTAATACAAACTAAAAATAGAACCCTTACTCTCTAATTAGGCCTCTTTAGGTTTGCGGAAACAGAAGTAAATGCTGGCTTAACTAGCTAACCAGCAAGGGATCTCACTCGTGAACTAATAACAACTACATGTAAATCTATATTTTAAAAAACCCTAATAAACAGACTAACGTCATTCCCCTCCCAGCTGCCTTTTGCGATCATGCCAGAATCTGTGGCCCAGAGCGAAAACTAAATGGGCGTGGTCATAAAGAACCATTGAACGAGTAGACTGGGCAGGCAGGTCTATCGATCTCGGTTCCAGAAGACGCAAGGGGGTGGGGTGGGGGCTCAGCAGGCGTGTTCTCTGAGCGCTTCACCACCCCGGCGACCGATGGATGTCTTCACGGCAGACGGTTGGCTTGCTTTGCAGCCTCGACTGATTTGGTTTTCAGGGTCAAATCGACAGCGGTAACAGATATGTATCCCCCCCCCCACACCCTACGACATGACGCCGTGGGAAATCCCTTTATTTCTGGCACATAATTATTTTATGTTTATAATAATCAAGGGATATTTTTGTGCCTAATATCAAGGACCTCTAAACGCTGACATATCCATGACTTATATGAACAAGTAGACACATACCAACCAAAGATGCTTAATGAAGTAAAAGACTTAGTAAATTAACTTCCAGTATGCTTGAATTGTTGCAGCATCTAAGCTTTGAGAAGTTCTGACGGTGTAAGCGGTAATTACAATTTATTTGCATTCAGCGAAATTCTGATGGTCAATTTGTCTGTGTATCAAGTGGAAGAACGTTCCTTAAGGGCTTCCTGTTGCGAACTGAGGGTTTTGAAAGAGACAACCGACCTCCGTGTTGCTCTCCCCGCCTGCGTGACCTTGTCCCACGCACACAAACGGCTCGTGGTGGCGTTCCCCCCCCCCCCCCCCCCCCCC
>SMGT01009875.1:342956-360223 GCA_004794575.1 Lanistes nyassanus | reverse complement strand
GACATTTTCTATTTTTGAACATAGACGACTTGCTGTTCCGTGGGAAAAATGTGAGTCCTCAAACGCAGATGGTCCGGTGTTTCCTGACGCAAGTCTAGCAACAAATAACCATGAGGCGCCGACGTAGCATCTTTAAAACTCTCCTGAATATACTTGAGTTTTCCTGGGTACATCTGCTTACCCAAATGTGTAATCTGCGAGGCGTCTCTGGGATTTTTAAACAAAACGAGGTAATGACTGTTAAGACTGATGGTGCGCTGTTCTTTGTTTTTTCCAAACAAATTCTGCACGATAAACATCACACTGAGATTTCTGTGATGACTACCTTTGGTAAACAGCTTGGTCACTCGGTCATCCGTTTCTGCCATCAGGTCATCTAACACGACCAATCGGCGTTTATCTCCCTGCCATTGTTCCACTTCAGGCAGCCCTTCCGCAAAGGTCACCCCTCTCATCTGTTGATAACCAGACTGCCATTCACCATAACACCAAATGACTTCTTCTACCCTAGGGTCAATCATTTCAGAAAGATGCTCTAAAAAGCGCTGCACAAAACAGGTTTTCCCACTTCCCGTGGGACCTGCTATCAGAGCCGTAAAGGGATGTTTCCATCGAGGATCCATGGCACTCTGTGACCTCTCAGCCACAGAGACATCTCCTTTTAAAAAAAAAAGGCACATTCCTAGCGCTCTCCCACACCTCTTTTCTCTCTTACCCTACGCCACCTGCACCTCTGGAAATGTTGCAAAGAACACTTAAAAAGACCACATACTATCCTTAGACGAGCAAAAACATAACTTGGCTCGTCCGGGACTCGAACCCGGGACCTCTCACAACCGAAGCGAGAATCATACCCCTAGACCAACGAGCCGTCTCCTTGGGTGGTGGTTGTGGTGGTTATTTAGAGAGAGAGAGGCTTTACTAAAACATCATTTAACATTTTTTTTTTTAAATGCCCGCCGTTTGCCTCCCACAACTCTTCTCTCTCTCCTTTTTTTTTTTCCAGATTCCAGCAGGGCTAGACAAAACACGCCTTCGCCCCGCCCGCACGCGCGCGCGCGCGCACGCGCCCCTTTTGCACCGCTTCTCGCCACGCGACTTGTTTCGACATGTTTGGCCATAGCCGCACGCACATCTGCTGACCACCTGCTGGTTTTCCCCCGATTCCACCAGGGTCACCCCGCCACTAGGTCACCCCGCCACTAGGTCACCCCGCCACTAGGTCACCCCGCCACTAGGTCACTCCGTCACTAGGTCAAGGGCAAGGTCGCTCCTCCTCCTCCTCCTCCCAAATGGGGCTCGTTTTTAACCTGACTATACTACTCATAATTAGGGGAAAAAGTTCTTATGCATCCTTACTGATCCGTTGTCTTTCCTTTGGTTATATAAGTCACGTAAATAACCGAGTACCAAACTTCTTCTTAAAAAAATACATAGAAAAAAATTAACCGATGAAGTCAAACTACTTCCCTTGTGTAAATTCAAATGATGTGTTCTTAAAGTATACTGACTTAATGCTTGTGATGTTTTTGTAACTAGCGGATTTAAAACATCGATTCCGCGGGGAAAAAATAATGGGTGAAGACACATGACATCTACAGAGGAGACAGAGACGCTTGGAATATAACAAGACAGCAATGGACTCCCAGAATAGGAGCTGCTTGTCACCTTGCAGCACAAACGCATCACTCTGTGCGGACACTACGTTGTTGTACGTCACGCTGCACTTGAAGCTGCCGCTAGTGGCTAGAGAAGGGGAGGTGATCGCGTAGGAAGGCCCGGTCTGTCCCAGGATGACATCTTGATTTGCGTACCACGTGACTGACACCGGAGTCACTGAAGAGGGCGTGGAACAGGTCAAGGTCACAGAGCTGCCGCCGTCGCTGGCGACAATGGCGGACACGCCTCCAGGACCGCTGACTGTGGGCTTTCTCACTTGTACTGTCACAAACCACAGCCAGTGCCACATGAGAAGACAAGAGCATGTATGTGATGATACTGTTTAGCGACTTGTCTGGAGTTAGATTCCGCGCTTAACACGCTATCTATAGCAGATTCCTTGTGGCGGGGTCGGCAGCGATTGAGTCCCTTTAGCTGAGGAATTTCCTACTTCTAACTACGGTTGTCATGTGATTAGTCATGTGATCCTTTTTGGCCTATAAGCGCTGTTTTCTTTGAGGGATTGTCCGGTTTCGAATTCGACAGGAGCACGATAATTAAGTCACTGTGGGAACGTGCTGTACTTTTCCTTCCCTACTTACATAACTCTACAGGAATTTACTTAAATTTGTAGACTGCAAACAACATTAAAAACAAACAAACAAAACACGCTAAAACTGTAAACCGTTTGTAAATGTGATCTTCATCAACACTAACCCTGTTTATCATATGATGTCATTTATTTACATAACACCCTTTCGTAAAAAAAAGAGAAAAGCCTGTGTACCATAACATGTCTTGAGAAGAGCGCCAACACTGAACATTTTGCAAGCTGGAGAGGAACTCCTTTCCTCTGTCTGACAACTCGTTTACTGAGAAAAACACTGTTTCAGCCATCATTCTCAGAATTCGCTCAAGATCATTTATCTAAATAGACAAATAAATACACACTGTGTTTCACAGAACTTTGGAACTCACCCATAATGGTGCTCACAGCGCTGGCATTGGAAGAAACGCCATTGGCGGACACAGTACACGTGACAGAGCGAGCGTCTGAGAACTGCACGGAGGTGACGTGTAGGGTCTGGGCGCTGTCCCCCGTTGACCAGCTGTACGTCACGGGGCTGGGCATGCTGGGTGACTGCGGCTGACACGTCAGGTCCACGGCCGAGCCTTCCTCCACCGTTAAGTTGCCGGCGACGGTGGGTGGCTGCGGCTTCACTGTAACGACACGTTCCGAGATCTTCTCAAGCTCACGTGCTGCTACTGGCCTTCACGGACTCACAGACTGGACCACTAAGCTTCTTCACATCTGGACGATGAAAGTGTTCAGATCGGGACAACTAAAGCTATCCACAGCTGGACAACTAAGCCTCTTCGCAGCCAGACAACTAAACTTCTTTATATTTAGACAGCTAAAATTCCTCACATCCAGACAATTAAACTTCTTCATATTTAGACAACTAAAATTCTTCACATCCAAACAAACTTCTTCACATCTGGACGATGAAAGTGTTCAGATCAGGACAGCTAAAGGTATCCACGTCTGGACAACTAAACTTCTTCACATCTGGACAACTAAACTTCTTTATATTTAGACAACTACAATTCTTCACACCCAGACAATTAAACTTCTTCACATATGGACAGCTAAACTTCTTCACATCTGGACAACTAAACTTCTTTATATTTAGACAACTACAATTCTTCACACCCAGACAATTAAACTTCTTCACATATGGACAACTGAACTTCTTCAGATCTGGACAACTAAAGTTCACATCTGGACTACTAAACTTCTTCACATCTGGGCGACTAAACTTCACATCTCGTCAACATAACTTCTTTACGTCTAGGCAACTAAACTTCTTGTTGACAAATTCAAAAGGTTATATGTGGACATCTAGACGTGTCCACATGTGGACAACGAAAATTGTTAACATACGTACAATTTGTTGACATCTGCATGTGACAACTAAACTCTTTCACCCCCACTTTCTTACCCACAGTCATATTCCCCCTTACATATAACAGCATCATCCCCCACACAACCCGAGCGAAATTAACAGAAAAACGGAGCTAGTTATTTCTACCAGTGAAACTCTACCAGCTGCCTTTAGCTACAAAACTGTCTTAATTATCCCTTATAACTCCAGGACTGTCGTAGTTACCCTTACCCACAAAACTCCCCTACTTATCCTTAGTTATAAGACATAATATTATTACAAGTCCTATTCATCCTCACCCACAAGACTGTAGCTCGCGGTGCTGATGTCCGAGCTGATCCCGTTCAAGGTCAGCATGCACGTGTAGGTCCCCATGTCAGTGAAGGTCACAGCCGCGAAGGACAGCAGGTTGTTGGTGCTGTTTCTGTACGACGTGGCGTTCTTGTACCAGCTGGAGGTCAGACCTGTCTGGGATGTCGTGCTGCACTGGAGAGACACGGCACTGCCGTCCACAGCCTCCGACTGTGCCAGTGTCACGACAGGAGTGGCCGGCTTGACTGCACAAGACAAGAAGCTTGTCCAGGGACATCTCCAATGTCACAGACCCACGATAAGAGCTTGTCGCAACATCTTATACATGGAAAATGGGACGGCCCATGTACAGCGTGTCAGAAGTACTGCATCCTTGTTACTGATGCAGAGGATCGCGACTCCAGATCTCGTGTCTGGTGCACGATGTGTCTGTGGGTGTAATGCGTCTACACTGACCCTCAGTAGTTGTCTTCGGGAACTGCAGTCTCCTCCACCTTCCATTCCCCTCCTACACTTCAGAACCATACCCTCCCCCTCCACTTGGCGTCAACCAAAGAGCCAGTCAAAACGTCGAAATACAATGAAACTACGATGAGATCGCACAGTGAGGCAAGCTGAGATCGTATAACGAAGCAAAACTGCATTTAGTTCTGCCCAACAATACGAGATCGTATAGCGAAGACTGGGCTGTGAGTTCCTACAATTGTAGTTCTGAACTCTTACAACACAACGAGACCTCTCACTCACTATATTAAACTGTCACCCGAGATTTTGACGAAAATAATGCTCCAGATATTTTTTTTACAAGCATGTCTAAGCACATATAAAGATTAACTTATCCGTAGATGTTTTCAAGTCGTATATTTAAAACATTATATATATATAAGAGCTATAGAGTGTGCAAAACTTGACTTTTCAAAATCACCTGAACCCCTGCGACCTTGTTACTGTGTTACACTGCTCGGATTCTGAGTTTTGAATAATGATAATAAATTTCCACTATTGACGAAAATAATACAGCAAGTACTTCGTAAAGAAACAATTTCTCTTTACAGTAAAACCTCCAATATACAACTTCGAAAAAACAGACAAAATCAGGTCTTTTGATGGAAGGGTTTAATAAGGGAGGACTAGTTGCACTGAACCGTTAGTACAATATGTAGGTACATGTACCGCGATGGATGGGGTGAGAAATAAACACATCTGCATGTATGTTATCATGGCAGCCAAATGCAACAAGTGTTTTGAATTATTATTATTATTATTATTTACCACTGAACTACATGTTAAAATAGTTTTTCGCATCTCAGTTACTGAGTATGTAGTTTTAGCACACATCAGACTTACTTTATCTCATCATATCTAGTTTCATCCTGATACTTTTACGAATGATTAAAACAAAATCTGTGATATAACTATTTGTCATATTGTGAAATGTCGAAAAGACGTGTATTGTACAAAACCGTTACTTCCTTCAGTCCCTTAGACGTAAAGTCGTAAATGGATGTCGGATGCAATATTTATTGCCGACTTCTCTTTGTTGCTTCTTTGTTAGAAGAGCTTTCAATCTCTTTCCTAGCTTTAAAACAGTTCTTTTGCTCTTCTCAGGGGATCTGAGGTCAACATTTCACGTTTCTCAGTGAGCATCTTTACAAAAAGAATTCTGCTAACTTTTTTTCCGCTCGACCAGGGAAAGTCGTATACTGTGCAAAACCGGCCACTTTTGTCGGTCAGCGGTCGGGTTAAGGAGGGAGTCGTAAATGGGAGGTTATTTATATAGTAAATGGTCCCCATCGGAAAGTTTTGGGTGGCATGTTGGAGGAGGTCGTATATGGGAAGGTCTTATATGGGAAGGTCTTATATGGGAAGGTCTTATATGGGAAGGTCGTATATGGGAAGGTCTTATATGGGAAGTTTTACTGTATTATTGTTATTATAGTTGTGACATTGTTGACGAGTTTCATAACCTATTATGCTGTGAGAAATTTGTTGGTCGCATTATTCTCATTATGATAAATGGCCAAATGTGCATAAAATCGAGCGTCTTATGTCAAAAGTTTTATAATAACAGTCCGATTTATTAAGATTTTACTCACACACGCAGGTGCAACGGCTTAGAGAGTGTGGTTTTATGTCAAGAGGACTTTTCTGGCGGAGATGGGTTTATTCACTTGTTTGTAAGTTTTGTCAGCAGATTGTGTTTTAAAAATGTTTATTTACTATTTCATTTTTCTATTCTATTCGTATAGAGCATTTTCTATGTTTAAATATTCTTATTTGTAAATTTTTTATGCTTTGCAATTCTGAATGTTTCCTTACCCACAGAAAGTGAAAGAGAGCATCTAGCCTCTCCTGTAGTATTTTTACTTGAACTTACAACGACACATACCCAACAAGATCACAGCAGAACTCTTGGCAGATTCCAGTTGTCTGAAGGTGACAGAGCAGACGTAGCTGCCGGCCTGAGCGGCGCTCACGGTGGTGACGTAAGGCCACGTGGCACTGGCTGTGGACACCTGCGTAAGGGTACTGCCGTTGTTGCGGTACAGGGTGGTCGTGTAGCCCTCGGCAACCATGTCGTTGCCGCTGGAGCTGGTGCAAGTGAATGTAGCCGTGCCCCCGTCAGGAACTGCTGATGATGGGGTGATGGACAACACTGGTGTTCGGGGTACAACTGAAATGTCCAGAAACCAGTGGAAACTGTTTGTACTTTTTATTGAAATGTCGGCAGAATGGACGGAGACGCAATGTCTCCTCTGCAGAGGAAGGCAGAGGAGGAAAGAACGACGTAAAAAGCTCGTAAATGAGAAAAAGAAGTTAGAAAGGAAGGAAGGAAGGAAGAAAGAAAAGTGAGGGACTGAAGTGGAAAGGTAGCAGAAAAAGACGCAATCACCTGTCAGCTGCATCTCGTTGCTGTACGCCGAATCGACTCCGTTCTTGGCGACCCGGCATTTGTACCTGCCCGTGTCGTTCAACCTGAGCGGCAGGAAGGTGAGCGGGTTGCTGGTCAAGTTCTTGACCACCGCCTCTCCAGCAGACGACACGAAGATGAAGAAGTCCACGGAGGACAGTGAGCTGCAGGTGAGCGACAAAGAGGAACCCGCCTGCCCCGAGCTCAGGCCGCTCAGCACAGGTATGGCTGGTTTCACTGCAACAGGTGTACAACGAACCTCAGGAAGCTGCTAGGACCACCACCACCACCAACAACAACAACAACAACGACGACGACGACGACAAAAACAACAAAGAAGCCAGAGAACCATTACTCCACCCCTACCCGCCATAGTGCTAAATAACCGAATGTTGAAGCATTTTCCATTTAAAAACAAACGGAGGCGAGGCCAAATGGACGAACGAACAAACGGAAGAAAGAGACACCAGGACGATTGAACTTTAGAAGCTCAGCGATGATTTATTATAGTTGCAGTGCGCTGCGTGGTACACGCGCACAAGTAATATGACGTTGCGCACCTGTGACAGCAAAGCCAACGCTGTAGTCGGACGGCACGGATCTGTAGAACACCTGGCACGTGTAGTTCCCAGCCTGCGAGAAGCTGACGACAGTTAGGGTGTAGGTGACGCTGTTTGAGCCTGCGATGACTAAGCCGCTGGGATTTTTCCAGGCGTAGGCCACGGCTCCCCCGCCGCTCAAGACGGACGACGTTTGACAGGTGAGGGTCAAGCTCTGACCCTCCTCCACCGGCAAAACGCTGGTTGTCTGCACCTGGGGTTGGGCAGGTTTGACTGTCGTTGCACAACAAACAGAACGCTTAATCGAACAATTGGTGAAGTTCTGTAGATCTTCCAGAACAGAGGATCAACAGCCGTAAATATTTTCCGCACCAATGTTTATTTTCCCGAAGCTTGCAGAAGGCAAGACAGGGTAGACAGAGAGATATCATGTTCTGCGAAAGGAAGCAAGACATTTTTTCAAACAGAAACTAAAGCACGTGTGAGGGATGTGTGACCAGAAGACAAGAGGCATTCAGACCGGCAGACGGAACAAACTGAAAGAAAGCAGGCAGGCAGGTGCACAAACATACGAACAAGCAGCCAGGAAGACACAGAAAATAAATTCATGGGTCAAGATGAAGTATTCCGAGAAGATTCCGTCATCGTACATTAAGGTAGAGAAGAGCATGACGGCATGCATGGTTTATTCTGGCAAAGCGATAACTTCATTCATTCACAGAAATGATCCCCAGCCCCAGGCTGCCGTGTCCAAGGGCTACAGAAGTTTGAGGCTGCGACAGATCATTTACCTGTTAACACTAGCGGAGCTGCGCTGATGTCGGACGAAACTCCTAGGTAGACGACCTTGCACTTGTAGCTGCCAGCCCGTGCCAAGGTCACGGCGGTCAAAGTGAACGTCTTGTTGGTCACGTTCTCAGCCACGATGACGTCACCGGAGCCGTAGAAGGTGTAGGTGGCGCTGCTGTTGATGAGCCTCTCAGAGGCCGTCTGGCAGGTGATGGGCACGTTTCCCCCGTCCTGCACGGGAAGGCTGACTTCCGCCACCACAGTGGGAGTCTGTGGCTTCACTGAGGAGATTGAAAAGGGAGTGCCGCGCTAGAGTGAAGCTTAGTGCCTGACTTTTCTGTTAAGCTCGTTGGCTTTGCGAATCCAGTAAGAGCAATTTGTTTACATTGTTTATTGTCTCTCCTCTTCTCTCTCCGTCTCTTCCATTCCTCTTTATTCTTAGACTTACCCTTTCTGCCAATTCTCTCTCTCTCCCCCCCCCATCCCTCTATCCACACCTTCCTTCTACCTGCCTTCTGCTCTTTCCTTGTTTCTGCCGGTCTGTCTGTATTTCATTCATTCATTCATTCCCTTACCCGTTTTTCTTTCCTTTCAGCTTTGCTCTACGTGTTTTTGTGTTTGGGTGTGCAAACAACCCCTACCCCCTTTGTACCGCTGGCAGCAGTTTAAAAAAAAATTCGTTAGCCAGAACGATCGTACATTTACTAACGCCATCAAGCACTACTTATTACCCAAGAGGCGTCTCGTGACATTACACCGTTATATCGTGCACTTGAGGTTCAGCCACCCTACCTTTCAGACTGAGGGGCTGACTGGAGGGCGACAGAACACCGTTAACTTCCACCGTGCACCCGTAGGCGCCCGTATCGCTGAAGCTGGCGGGGGACATGATGAGGTTGACAGAAGTGCTGCTGAGGGGGACGTTATTTCTGTACCAGGTGAAGGTCTGAGACGTGGGGGACGACGTGAAGCCCGTGGTACATGTGTACGTCACGCTGGAACCCTGGGCCGCCGTCTGCACGCCACTGACGTAAGGCGTAGGCGGGGCAACTGGTAACACAACAGTATGTGTGAAATTTATTTTACACTATTTTCATTTTAATTAGATCACCGTTATCTTTCTTTCTAAAAAGATGAAAAAAGATGGACTCAACTAACAGTGAGCACATCTATTTTTCTGAAGTAAATCTTCAGGTTTTAAAACTGTTTCCAATTTTATATTGTCACTCTTGCATTATGGTTATTACTCCCTATAAATTATTTGTTGCTGCTTAAAAAAGTGTGTTTGTCACACTGTGCAGTTTTTTAAAAAATTAAGCAATTAAAAGTTTGTCTGTGGCCTTAACATTTCCCTTACTAAGTGCTGAACAATGTTTGCCAGGGTGTGAACTATTTAACTATTAAACCTTGAATTGTTAAATACATCTATAACTCTTATATTATCAAGTTCTGAACAGTGTTTGCCACGATGTGAACTATTTCATTATTAAACCCTGAAGTGTTTATATTACGCTATGAACTCTTACACGACCAAGTGCTTCACCACGATTTTATTATCAACACCAGAAATATTCACACTATGCCATGACTGCAAACACTGCCAAACCTAAAAATGCATGTGAAGCTTTGAATTATTTCATTATCAAACATCGAAATGTAAGCGTCACGCCTTTAACTGACTTTTGTGTGATTCGGCCTACAACAGCGTGTGTCACGTTATAAAAAGTTACTTTACAAAACATTGTGCCTCCCGTGCTATAAAATGGCTTTCAAATTATCGAATTTTGAAGGAAGTCTGCGCAATGTGAACTGAATAGACTCTCGTGTTATCAAACCTTGCATGATGTAGTCAGAGCTCATGGCAGACTCTGTCCCTCTGTACGAGACAGAGCAGCTGTAATTTCCAGCGTCACCGAAAGCCAGGGGCCGCAAGTCTATGGAGGCACTGGAAGAGTTTCTCTCCCCTGATGGCGTGCGCCATCTGTAACTGACCGCACCGCCAGCGCGGCTGACGTCAGAGGAAGTGATGCAGGTCAGCGAAATGGTGTCTCCCTCGGTGCTTGGGGTTTTGGAACTGGCCACAACTGGAGAATGGGGTTTGACTGCAACAATGATGTCAGGATGTCACTCACACAGCAGGCGACCAACTGAACGCTCCGCAGCAGCAAGAGGAGTAGAAACAACAGGGGAAGGACAGGAACAGGGGGACAGGACAAGAACAGGGGGACAGGACAAGAACAGGGGGACAGTATTAACAGTACACTCAACCTAGCACAGTAAGATCTGGCCGTGAGTGACAACGATGCTAGAGAATTTGAGTGCTGTAAGATATATACGTGATGCAGGTGTTAAATTTCCTAACGACAACGGCGATAACATCTGTCGAAAAAAAATCCCCGACAATTTAAGCACAGAGGGACTTCAGCATCCTCACTTTGCGTACATGGACGTTGGCTGCACAGATAACGACAGAAAAAGACACAAAGCAATTAAGGATTGGTTGGGGAGGGTCAAGGTTGGGGAGGGTCAAGGTCTCCACTTGGAGAGGGAGTCTGTGACCGCGGCCGCTCTCTCACCTGACAACACCAAAGCCGGACTGCTGACGGCAGAGTCGACGCCGTCGTGGGTGATTTTGCAGGTGTAGGAGCCGGAGGTGCCCAAGGTCACGGTGCCCAGGTAGTAGTCGCTGCCGGAGACGTTGGTCGCCAGGTTGACACCTGTGTCGGCGTTGGTGAAGGTGTAGACAGCGGTGCCGGTCAACGGCGAGAGCGTTCTGCACAGCAAGGCTAGAGGGCTTCCGTCGGCCAGGGGCATGCTGTCGTTGCCGCTGAGAGACGCAGGCTTGGGCTGCACTGCAGTCACACAGACGTTTATTGG
The DNA here is from genome assembly GCA_004794575.1 of Lanistes nyassanus. Lineage (NCBI taxonomy): Eukaryota > Metazoa > Mollusca > Gastropoda > Architaenioglossa > Ampullariidae > Lanistes > Lanistes nyassanus. The sequence continues at coordinate 349,169 of SMGT01009875.1, read as the reverse complement.
ACAACACGTGCGTGTGAGTGCGCGTGGGTGCGTGGGTTCATTCATGCACGAAATCAGGCGTAAGTGTGCAAGGCAGCTTCACCTGAGTGGTAAAAATGATTCATCCTAGTCACTCGTTAGATTAGACTCTAGTCAAAATCCAACCGTCTTTTATATATGTATGAACGAACCCGTACGCGCGTGCATGCGGGAGGTGCGTTTGCTGTTGTGTGTGCATCTGTGTGTGAATGACATGATCCCTGGATGCAGCTCCTACCTGCGAGGTAATGCGAGGGGCTACTGAGAGACTGGCTACCGTTAGCAAACACCTGACAGGTGTACATAGCCGTCAGTGAGAAGCTGGCCCCTGTTATGACGTACTGACTGGCCGTTTGGGTCGAGATGACGACGCCGTTCCTGTACCACGCCCACGTCACTGGTGACGGCATGGAAGACGACGCTGTTGCGCATGTCAGCGTTGTGTCGGACCCCTCCACCAGTGTGCTGCTTCCTGTGATGCTGGGCGTCTGGGGCTTCACTGCAACACCCCGTGACGTACGCCAGTGATGATGCAACATTCAGACACGTCACTCAGAATTCAGCAGTAAGTTACGACGACCAGTGAGAATACAACAAGCAGTTATGTGCACCAGTCAGAATACATCGCCAAAGCCGGGATGAAGGAGGAAGATGGGTCTTCTGTAAAGGGGAACTGTTATCGTGCACTCTCTTTTTCTCTCTTTCTTTCTTTCCTTTCCTTTGCTATTCTATTCTTTCTTCCGTTCTTTCTTTCTTTCATTTTTGATGGTGTTGATCAAAGTTGTTGCAAACAAGGCCATAACTATTCGCTGGGGACAGGTGGCTATTTCAGCTTTCTGTAAATTCTGAGAAATGCATAGAACATTATAGTTACATGTGTTTGTTTTGCCGTTTGAAGTCAGAATACCCATGCCTAAATACCGTTTTCTGAAATCAACTTTAGAACGTGCACTGGAGAGAATATTCCAAATGTATTTTCCAGACAGGTGTTAACATGAAAGTTTCTCTTAGAGTTCTATGTTTTGCAGTGACGATAGCACTGACAGCGAGGAAAAAGACGAGGAGGAAAAAGGACAAGGCACCATTGCCTCGATGACGGGTCTGATGATCGCACCTTGCAGCGTGAAGACTGGACTCGTGTCGGATGTTATGGTATTCAAAGTGACATAACACCTGAAGGTAGCTTCTGGAGTAGATAAAGCCACGGGGCTGATGGTGTACTGTTTTTTGCTTTGTCCCGTAATTTGACTGGCCGCGCCGTCCAGCCACGTGTAGGTGGCGCTGTCTGTCGTTGTGATCGACAACGATATGCACTCCAGCGTTACAGAGCCTGATTCTATTGCAGGTGTGCCGTACACAGCCACTACTGGCGTCTTTGGTTTGACTGAAAACACAACATCCAGGTGAGTACACACACACACACACAGACAAGAAGTGCGTTCAGAGGACGATCTTAATGACACACCAGAGAATGCAGTTTACCGTATTTATGTTCCTTTTAGTTTACCTTCCTCTTTCTTCTGTGGGTGTGAAATACTTCACTTTCAGACCACGAAGGAACTTAATGTAAGCCGGTCTAGGAGTCTCCCACCCCCCACCCCTCAACAGGAAAAGTCCTAACACAGAAATACGTTAGTTTTGTGAAACCTGCAGAACTCGCTGTCTACCTGACAGGTAGAACGGATATTCTGTTTTCAGCGACTCGACGTTGTTGTAAACCACAGAGCAAGAGTAGTAGCCACGTTTGGCGACAGTAACGGGACTGAGCTGATAGTAACCGTTGTTCTGGCCTGGAATGAGGACGCCTTTGGAGTCAAACCTGCAAGGTGTAAAGATGTGAGAATGCGTGCACAAACACAAGAAACGGACACGCAGGGCACCCGCTCACAGACGGATATAAGGCTAGAATGTTTCCAGTGTAAGAAAAGCGTAATACAGAAAGCCATCAGACAACAGTTTAGAGTGAACTGAAGGCACAGGGGAGAAGCTTCAAGGCAAAGACGCACCCATTCAGCAAAATGTTCTGTAGATATCATGGAGACGTTTGCTTACGTACAACGGGGACGGATGGACGGAGGAACGAAGGAATAAACGACAGACAGACAGACAGACAGACAGACAGATAGAAGAAAAGAACCGACCGACTGAACGACCACCCAAGCAAGGAAGGAAGGAAGGAACGAAGGAACGAAGGAACGAACGAAGGAACGAAGGAACGAAGGAACGAACGAACTCTGTACCAAGAAGCTGCTAAATAAGCATACCACTTATACTGTCCAGCCCCAGTGCCCACAGATGAAGTAGTACAGGTCAAATTTGTGGCCTCGCCATCCAGAACGGGGTTCCCGGCGCTGCTATTGACCACGGGTGTCTGGGGCTTCACTGCGTGACAAAAAAGCAGAAAAAAACCTCACAGTATTGGCACTGAGAAGCAAGCGACATGTATAATTTTTGTACTTGAAGATGCCAGTTCCCAGTGCTTGTGAAGTCGGTCATGTTGGTAACGTGGCCCAGCGACTTGGACAGCGAAAATATCTTTAGCACACACGTCCCGGAAATACTTCATGGGAATAATTTTTCATACTACCTCAGTCCTCTGCTTCTGTCTCTATCGAGGTAAAGGCGAAAATGTTGATGTTTCTCTTTAATTAGTCTAGCCATATTTCTATGCTGCAAGACACCTCCCCCCAAAACACTTTTAGAGATAAAGAGGAAAGAACGGTCACAGTTGAAGTGAAGACATTGCTGACTCTAAGCAGGTAGCTACATATTTCATTACCGTAAAGCATTCTTTTTTAATTTTTTTTTCTTTGAAGATGCGGTTCCCAGAACTTGCGAAGTTGGTAACGTTGGCAACGTGGTCCAACGACTTGTGCAGCGAGCAAACAACAGTGTAACCTTATCCGACAGTACAAAGGCAACTTACCCAATAGTACAAAGGCACATTACCCGACAGTACAAAGGCACCTTACCCGACAGTACAAAGGCAACTTACCCAATAGTACAAAGGCACATTACCCAACAGTACAAAGGCACCTTACCCGACAGTACAAAGGCAACACTTCTGTTTGATGTAGTCGATCCGTAAGTCACGTCACAGCTGTAGGTGCCGGCGCTGGCGTAGGGCACAGAACTGATGGAGTACGTGCTGCTGGTCTGGCCGATGATGGCGTTCCCATCCGTACCGTACCACGTGTAGGTCGGGGCAGGGCTGCCGGGAAAAACGGAGCCGCTGGTGCATGTCAGGGTCACCGACTGCGATTCTTGGACGGCACTGGCGCCTTGTACAGTAGGCGTCTGGGGGCGAACTGCAGAATGGGACGACGATCAGGAACTGTGCTCATCAGAATCCGCAAATTAAATATCGACTACAGCAACGCACGCCCAAAGCTTCATGAGGTTATGGCCAGACCAAGATTTTGCTCGCACCGAAAGGGAACGGCCGCAAACGAAACATGGCAGACCTGCTAGAACCGAGTGGTAGTGACGTCAGCCCAATCAACTCTACCTGCGAGTGCGTGCGGCAGGCTGTAATCTGACGGAACCGAGTCGAAGGTGACCATGCAGTAGTAGTCGCCGTTGTCGTTGAACGTTGGGGTGAAGGTGTAGCGACGGGTGATGGCCCCTGGGATTGCTGACGTGCCGTCTGTAGCCCTGCTCCACGTGTAGGAGATTCTGCTGGGATCGGTGGATGGCAGAACGGAGGGGGTGGCACAGGTGAGCGTAAGGCTGCGCCCGTCCGTCGCAATACCCTCCTCTTGTTGTACGGACGGCTGCTGTGGTTTGACTGTAAGGTGGGACCCGCCACGCCCGGGAAGGTGGGGAAGGTCGATCGATGCCGGGTGTTGGGAGGAAGAGAGATAGAAGGAAAACGTAAATGATTAGATGAGGCGGAGTGTTTAAGAGAAGTGAACACTAATGGTGACGAGAACAGAGAAGAACATTGAGACAGGGGTGTCACCGAATGAGAAAAGATGTCAAGAGCCAGCGACAGACACAAAACTATGTGCACAGACCCACCACCGCACATATATAAGCATGCATAAGCATTAACAGAAACCACCAATAAATCTATCATCTACCCCAAACAATGAGGGAGTGTGAAGAAACATATTTCAGTCCAAGATGGGTTTTACGTCTGTGAAGCCCCTCTCTATGTGAGATACGGCCTATCACACGTGCAAACTGTTCAGTTCCCCTTTCGCCAAGTACCACAGCTGTGACTAGAAGGCACGAACAGGGACCGCCGTCATTAGCCAGCAAGCTATATGTATTTCCATTTCAAAAAGCTATGAGATGTATGGCTATCATACAGAAGATCCAAATTTTATTTTTATTTCAAATGTCGTAATATGATTCAGTCATCCAAATATTATTTAATGAAATAATTCCCATGCTCAGTACAAGCATGCTACGATTTATCTGAAAACTTCATCAAAGTAATAACTCCTAAAGTCGTGGAAAGGATTGCCGTAACGGTTGTGGATGGCCTCTAGTTCGTAACAAAAACATATCTAGAAAGGTTACCCATGCGCGCTAAAGGCAATAGTGGGCTAATGCTCATCTTGTCACAAGGCCAGTTGAAGAGGCGTCTTCTGTAGATCGAGTTTTACAACGGAGGTCATTTATGATAAAATCGACAGATTGTTCAATACAAATTAACAAAGCGTACAAAAATTATCAAGTGGCATTTTAAGACGCATTATTTGGTGAACATTATTTCATTACATACTGAAAGTCGCAAATCTGTAGCAACTTTCTTCGGGCACTCTTACCGGAAATGACGTAGCCGGAACTGACGCCCGATGATTGAGTGACTCCGAAGCTAACAGAACAGTTGTACTCCCCCGCCTGTTGAAAGCTTACGTTAGAAATGTTGTAGGACGCCGTCACTGCCTGCTGGATGACTGCTCCCTTGAAATACCTACAATAGTTAACATAATACCTATAATTGCTAACATAATACCTATAATAGTTAATATAATATCTATAATAGTTAATATCATACCTATAATAGTTAACATAATACCTATAATAGTTAATTTAATGCCTATAATAGTTAATATAATACCTATAATAGTTAATATAATACCTATAATAGTTAATACCTATAACAGTTAACATAATACCTATACTAGTTAACATAATATTTATAATAGTCAACATACAGTGACCCTGGCGGCATAGTTCGGCTAATGCTTTGTTAACGCAGCGAACATTAGTTGAAAAGTTCTTGACATATGTCTGAACCAGACAATTGCAATTGCAGCTTTTATGTGATCTCCCACAAACACGTAGTTGCGTGTATCCGGTTAAGCAGCTCCTTTAAAGAACTGTGGATAGGGCTTCATCCTTCTCGACACACAGTGTGAAGGAAAACTAAAATTCTTGATGGCCAGGGGAAGTGTGTTGCGTTTTTGTGCGTTGTCTTGGAAGCGAGAGAAAGGAGAAACTGGATATGGAGATAAAATAGACAAGGCTAGCAGACAGATAGATAAACACGCGCGCGCGCGCGCACACACACACACACACATACACACACAAAACATAGAGCTAGAAGCATCTTACGGATAATAGGAATTTCGAGTTCAAATGGAGATTCCTGTTGTCTTTCATCATCGAAAAGGCGTGGCTGTCACGTTACGGATGGTTTTCTACAGCGCTATGGTTCAACTATGTGTTGTTTCATTGTATCTTTACATAGTATTGCATCCTTTCATTCATTGAAGGATTGACACGTTAATGACGCATAAAATTGTGTAGTCATAGAAGGAAAGACGTCACGCGTTCTTTCATAGAAACGCGTAGATATCACCTTCGAAGAACCAATGAGAAGGTGTAAATCGTGTTGTTAAGGGAAACAGAGAAAACTTTGGGGCGGAGGTTGAACGCTTCGGGAGTTTTGGAAGAGAAGCTACAGAGGTCAGACGTGTGTGCAAGCTTGCGAATCTTGCCAACGGTTTTTCCTACAGAACTAGACGCGTTGCTATTCCAGAGAGAATATTCTTCGGTCACTGGAAGGAAAGGTAGATTTCGTGTAGCGACAAAACTCATTCGGGAATCATAGCTCGTAAAAAAAGGCGACGAGGAGCAAAAGGAAATTGTCTTCAACGGTTAGCCGTTAGCTATACGTTTTACGACGGAGGCTGTGTCCGTGTAACTACGAAGCAAGCTATCGTACGACAATATTAGTAG
>SMGT01009875.1:320220-342550 GCA_004794575.1 Lanistes nyassanus | reverse complement strand
ATGTGAACATTCTCCTTTTTTTTTGGATTAACTGTTCTGTTCCGGGTTTTGGATAACACATTTTCCGCAAGTAGCCTGTTACGATAGCACATTGACTCATATGAATTTAATTGTATGCTAGTTGTGTTACTCAGTGTTCAGACAATTGTTTCGTGTCTCAAACTGTTGCTATCACGCTCACACACACACACACACACACACACGCACTGTTACGTATTTGTTCAATTGCACCATTCTTTCCTCTACTTTCATTCTTAATGTTCATAGTTCAATAAATGTGTAAAGTTATCTGGTCGTGTACCTTTTGGTTGAAAAGGTGAGGGTCTGCACTAGGCGTATGTTTCTCGTGTTTTCTTCCCTAGAATTCTAGCACACCCCACAAAACGTTACAGTGGCATAGATTAAAGACGTTGACAGTATTTCTGCTGATGATGGTATTAAGTTCTTCGACAAAGTTGATTTAAATTGTTTTTTACAGAACTAGTCCAGCAGTCTCAGCACACAACTTTAAATAAACGTTTCCGCCGAAAACTGAGTCGGTCTTAGTTCCTAACAGACGCATATTTTTCACTGCAGCGTCTTTGAGGACAGAGAACTAGGGAAATATCTCCACTGATAAAAGATAAAATTGTTGCTGCAGAAGGTTGTACCAGTCCTTCGCCGCCACTTGCATGGACTCCACAAGTCGAGGTGGACTGCGAGACAATTCGCTTGTTCATCTGTTTGTATTGACGTGTTAGCAATTAAGTCTATATCGCGCCAAGATGTCAGCTCTGTAAATGGAAGCTTCATGTAGAGGAAGTATATTTAATGAACCCGAGACCTAAACTAGCGACTCTATGGTCTTGGTGGCAAGCGCTAAAGATGCGCAAGCTGACCCCCTGTGCTTCGAGACAGACGTGACCTGCTGCTTAGAATTCTTACCATGTGTAAACCTCGTTTCCCGTTAGCGGAGAAGCCGTGTTACAACTTAGAGTGACTGAGCCCTGGTCCAGAACTGGCTGAACACCGGTCCAACTAACTGTCGGCGTCCGAGGAACCACTGTAAAACAACAACAATAACAACAGCCCAGAATATAAAAAGTGCAATATAGAAGGTTGCAATAATGTCGTTGGCAGATACAAGACCCTGAAGAACATTGGCTTATATCTTATTTGTTGTACTACCTGTTAAGGTGATGCCATGTCAACAGTACGAAATGGTTTTTGATGAGAAGTGCTGAATGTTGATGCGTGCCGTGAAGAATCGCCTTAAACACTTCCAGCCGCACTCTGCTGACTGCTCGTACGGACTAACTCGAGTGACAACAGCTCAGTAAACCAGTTTATCAGTCGTCAGCAAAACTGGTTACGTTGTACAAGTGTGCTAAATCTTTTTATTTGCAGAGAGAAAGATTCTCTTCCCACATTGCAAAGAAAGTATCTCAGTAGAACTGTGGATGAAATTATGTTACAGACTGCCACAATTTTTTTTTTTACCATGGTTGTTTGAGATATTCGAACCGTACGTTTAATCCCAGCATAGCTCACTTGAAAACGGGTTCCAGTGACGGTGAGTTCTGCGACAGCTAAGAGCATTTTATCTGGACCTACCTCTCAGACTGTAGTAGTCACTGAAATCTGAGAAGGTGCCACTGGTGGCCACGCTGCATCGGTAGTCGCCAGTCATGCTGTTGGAGGCGCCCGTGATGGTGTAGCTCTGGCTCTGGGCGCCAGGGATCTCCGTCTCCCTGCTAGTATTACTGTAGAGCCACTTGCACGTGACCGGGGAGGGTAGGCCGCTGGACGGCGAGGTGCAGGTTAAGGTCACGTCCATACCCTCCTGCACAGTAGGGCCCCCGCTCACCGCCGGCTTCTGTGGTTGCACTGACATAAAGAAGGTAGACACATGCGGACTTCTGAAGTTATCTTAATGATTTTACAGTACAAACACAGAGAAGGCAGCATTAAATACCACGCCAAGTCAGAAAGTGCCATTATTGTCATAGTCGTGATATTGTATTGTGATAGATTTCTTGTGAGTCAATATTCGGCTTTCACGCTATAACAATCAACGACTGAATCCGTACAAGTTCCACATCTAGTGTCTACGCAAAAGAAACAAACACCTTATAAAATTACATGGCCCGTTTTATTAAAAATGTGCTTAAACGTGTATTGAACTGATGAGGTAATGTGTTCGTGTGTTGGATGAACGGAATTCTTTCTGCTTTTAACAAATATATATATATAGCTGTTTCTTTGTTTCAGACCATTTCTGACTTTGGACTTTTGTGAACCAGGTTTGAAAGCTCTCCTGTCCCTTCGGGGTGAAAGAAGATACAGCATTGCAAAACACGTAAGCTTCTCAAACATGGCTTCAGACCACGATAAGATACTCCCAATACTTCACTTTGAGCTGGTAGTGATATTCGTACAAATCTTGGTTATGCCACAACAGCCGCAACACCACAAGCAACAGAAGCAGCAGTTGTCCTCATAGCATTAGTCATTGTAGTTCTCTTTAACTGTGCCCTCCTCTTTCATTTCAGTTTTCAGCATCGTCATCGCCCTCATTATCATTATATTCTTCTCTGTTGCTGCCACCATCTGTACCATTAATTTATCGCTTGGGTGACTAGTCAATCAAGACAGTATTGTTTCCTTCATTTTTTGGGGGTCAGTCAGTCAGTCAGTCAATCAAAATTCCTCCCTTCTTTCTATCTAACAAAAACGTTGAGACGTCTCTTGCCAAAGCTGACTAAAGGGAAGTAGATTCATCAATCTGCTGTCACTAACCTGCAAGGGAATAGCTGTAGCTGGTCTGAGACTGCACGCCCTTGTGAGCGATGATGCACCTGTAGAAGCCCTTGTTGCTGAAACCTAGAGGCGAAAATCCAAGGTAAGGCATCGTTCCTGCTGATGCGGTGTCGTTTATGAACCACTGGTAAGTGAACACCTGCCCGCCAATCGGGGTGGATGCCGTGCTACAGGTCAAGTTGACCTGCCCTCCCTCAACCAGTCCATCGCCACTCGGAGTAACTGATGGTCGTTGTGGCCTCACTGCCAATAAATAAAATACAAATCCCGTCAAAATCTCGTTGTCGACGGGACTGTTTTGAAGTGAGCATATATAGCACTCATTTGGCTCTCATTCTAGTCTCGTCGCCATCATCATCGTCCTCGTCGTCGTAATCGTAGTCAATGTCTTCATCGTTCTTGTTATCGTTGTCAACCGGTATTTTTCCCAGCCACCTTCTGTTGTCAAGTGTTTCATATATCGCACATCACGTGTTGAAATCAAAGGAAGCATCACCTGGAGCTGTACAGAATCTTTTAAATTAAAGTGACCCATCCATTTTCAAAATATGCTTCCACTCCGATACACCCCCGACAGACAGCGTTTGACTATGCTGACGTCACTCACCCGTCACATTCAGGGCTGCGCCGACGCTGGACGCGAGTCCGTTCCTGGTCACCTGACACGCGTAGCTTCCGTCCCTGTCCAGCGTGACAACGAACGAGTAATTGCCCGCGGACTGGCCGGAGACGGGCACGCCGCTGGGACGATACCACGTGTACACCAATGTTAGGCCGGCGGTGTTCTGACCAATCGATGGCGAGATACACTCTAAGGTCACGGGGTCAAGGTCAGTCAGCGGCAAAGGTTGGCGTAGGAAGACGTGTGGAGCCTGAGGCTGCACTAAGGTGACAAAAAAGATCAAGATTGATTGATTGATTGATTGATTGATTGATTGATTGATTGATTGATTGATTGATTGATTGATTGATTGATTGGTTGACGCAACCCAGCCCAGGGAGAATTTCCATGAGGGTTCGTATCTGACCTCCCGCCTCGGAAGCGGACGCCTTAACCACTAGACCACCGAGGCGGCGAGCAGTTCTGGGACGAATATTTTACTACTGGGCATGCCAGACATGTCACTACCTGTCAGCTGGAACTCGGCACTGATGCCCGATGGTATGCCATATATGGTGACGCTGCACATGTAGACACCAGCGGCAGCGAAGTCTGTGGTGGACTTGATCAGGCTGTTGGAAGCTTGCGGACCACCGACGATATGGTACGTCTGATTGTACCATGTGTAGGTCGCAGAGGTGGCGTTGGTGTAGGACCTTGTCTGGCAGGTCAAGGCCACGGTTGTTCCTTCCTCCACCGTCGACGAACTGCTGTTGATATTCACCGTGGGCTTCTGGGGCTGAACTGCGAGCAAATCATATATCTAATCAATTAGAGCATCTTGCCCTTAATCATTTCAGAATGGCATACTTCATTTGACTGTGCTTCGTCATTAATTTAGCGTTCCGACTGCCTCTTGTTAGTTTTTATACACACTTCAAAATGTTTAGCCGTAGCGGTATTTGCCTGACTGTAATTTCTATTCTCCTGTCTACGTGTGGGCAGCATTCAGTGTTCTGTTAAAGCTCGTGCGAGAAATCAACAAACTCACTCACCGGTAACACTTTGAGGGGGGCTCAGGTCCGAGGCCACAGACCCGTGTAGTGCTTCACAACGGTAAGTCCCCGTGTCCGAAAAGGTCAGTGGGTCAAAGGTCAGCGTCTGCAAATGTTTGTCTGGCAGAGGGTTAGTAAGGTTATAATCCTTGTACCAGTTGTAGGTGAGGGTGACTGTGCCGTCCGAGATGTTGACGCAGGCGAGAGAGAAGCGTCCTGCCTCCTCAAGGGACCCAAACCCGTTGATGAGTGGCTTGGTTGGTTTCACTGCACGCCAACAACGTCAGAACACGAAAGCTGAAGCAGGTTGCTGCCAGTTTCAGTCAGTTATAGAAGGCAAATATTTTGTGAGTTCTGACACTTGGAGTTTGTTCTATTAATTCACCTCAATGACGATACATTGAATTTTGACAATTTCTTTGGCAGAGGACGTTCACTTACGACACACTGAATTCAGAAAATATGCAGGAGATCATTTTCAGAGAGAATTCCAAAACTGTCTTTGGTGAAGGACGTTCTTTTGTGAGAAAAAAACTTAGCAAACAGGATTCAGAACTCTTCTTTAGCAGAAGAGATTCTTTTTGGGGAGAAAAAGTAAATTGCATTAAGAAAAATACTTTAAGAACCCATTGGGTCATTTTTAAATATTAAACCAAATAAATATGTATATGACGTTAAAAGCACTTAATGTGGTGTGAAAAACAGATTCCGATAATAAGGTTCAATAATTACGAGATGTCAGTTGTCAAATGGGTATGCATTAAAACGAACGTGGATTTTGGTACATGCAGATTTCTCCTACCCGTCAGGTGAAAAGATGTCGAATTTGAAGACTTGCCGTTGTGATAGACTTTGCATGTGTATACAGTATTTTCACTGGAGAAAGACACCTGGCTTATGGTAATGGTTGCAGAACTGCTGGGCCCTCCTCTGCTGACGCCATCGGCAAAGAACTCGTAGGTGAAGCTCCCTACAGAAGCCGTGCTGCAGGCTAAGGTCACAGTGTCTCCGTAGGTCACCGCGCTGTGTGCGATGACAGGCGTTGCTGGGATAGCTACAAGAAATATTGACGTAGAGGACAGCAAGTGCAGTGATGATCGAATAAGGACATTGGGAGCTTGCATGGTTCAGTGGAGATATCGACGCGCGTGACATGAGTTGACTCTCGTAGACTTAACACGGCACGTAATTCTTATGAAGAATACTGAACACGTAATACTGAAGCTAAGTCTTTTTCTTCTGTTTTCGTTGTTGTCGTTTTTTCGTCGTTTTTGTGTCGTCCTGATGAAGGGGTAGTGCCCCGAAACATGTAGATTGTCTTTGTCTTTGTCATGTCTTAGCTTGGTCCAGTTCCCTTGTTTTAAATTTATGATTTATTTTCATCAAAACTAGATCCGACATTCTGGGACAACGCAGATGTTCTTTTATCTGGTGAAACGTCTCTTTGAAAACTGGACACAGTTTTTGCTGCAGGCGGTTGGATCGTTTCGTTACTACTGCCTTCTTTCGGCTTATAGTCGCACTGTGTGACAGACCCTGAAGGATGATTCTATCATGTTAACTCTTGGTACAGCTTACTGTAAAGAATGACCCTGCAATATTGACACTGAGAGCCAAAGAAAAGTCCAAAGACATCTTACATGATACTTGGCGAGAATTTGGCGCTATTCACGCTTTGGATAGACCACATGACTTACTACATTATTTACATTATTATTACATTAGGACCATCTGTTATTAACACTTCGGGTAGCTTAATGAACTAAACCTACAAACAATTAGGAGAACTTACGTAATACTGTCAAGGTGAACCCTGTACTGTTGGCAGAGCCCGTGTCGCCAATAGCCTCACACACGTATGACCCAGAGTCAGCCACTTCATCACTGGCGTCGACCAAGTACGTGTTGGATGCCGCCGCCTGCTGCACTGTTATGCCGTTTAACATCCATCTGTAGGTCAGACTAGTCGACGTCTGGGATGCATTGCAGGTCAAGGTCACGGCCACTCCAAAGTTCGTGCTGTCAAGTCCTGACGAAGACTGTATGTAGGGTGTTGTTGGAGCACCTGAAACATAAATATTTGTATAAGTATATAAGCGAGCGAACCAACCAACAAAAAACTAAAACAAGCGAGCAACTAAACACACAAAACAAAAACAAGCAAACAAACAAACTGACTGACTGACGGACGGACGGACGGACGGACGGACGGACGGACGGAGGGACTGATCGTAGATTTGAAATGTACCAGCACCAATTGACATAAGTATGTAGACGTGAATATAATGAGGAAGGCATTCAATTATTGTGTGTGCGTGCGTGTGTGTGTGTGTGTGTGCATGTGCGTGTGCATGTGCAAACTGAATTGTCCGTGTGTCTGGATACAGAGTGCAAAAAGATGTGAATATAAGTAGTAGACCTGAAAGCAACAAAGCCAGATTGTAATGATAGTTTCCTCTTCACCTGCTGTTTTCACACGTTAGATGCTCTCTTTCCCGCTACACGTCATCGCCGTTTGTATAATACTAGACCAGCACAGAAGGCAGCAGCCGTTTGGAGGGCGTTATTGAATTTCTTCGTTACACATTTCTTTGTTCTTTATTGCACGTCTCCTCAAGCTTGTGTATAATCCCTTAAAATATGTTATTAAATAATACGTTGTCCCTGGACTTGTGCCATGGATATTGTACATATTTTGCAGAGCGCGAGAATTTATATCTCACTTGTATTGCTCTGGAGAAATGTTTTTTCGGAGTTGCGATCTCCTTTAAATGCCAAATGAGAACGGTGAGTGTAACAAGTTGCAATTTAAAATTGATTTTTATTCTTGTATGGTAAACGCCTCTGATTCAAACTCTGTTAAAATATACAGATTTGCATAAAATATGCATTAAAATTTATTAGCAATTTAGTGGGTTGTAATCACCGTTAGAAAGAAAGTGCGTTCGTAAAAAGTCCGATCTACTTTTTTGAGTTAACGAGTTTCATGCTTTAAGTGGGTTCATTCTTTTCCTGGTTGAGCAGATGACGCGAGGGCTGGTCCGAATGATTCAAGCCTTGTGTGGTCTTGATTGTTCATGACATATTAAATATTCAGTTGTTTCTGTGCTGTTTTAGCGATATTAGTGTGTACAAGCCTAAGCATGGCATTTGTTCTGTGGCAGAAAGATTTTTAAATGTGATTGAAAGCACAGGGACCAAGGAAGAGAAAAATAGTTTTGTCGCAAGGGGATGGCTTGGAATGGATTTCAGTGCTGATCGAATAGCCGGGTAGAGAAGAGGGGAAGACTGGTTGTTGATCGCATGATGTATAAAATTCTCGGTTTGTAATGTAAAGGGAAAAGGATCGCCTAGGTGATAACCGCGTCAGATGACAATTTTACAAATTTAGATTATCCGAGTTGACAAAAGAATTGCGCAGCCGAAAAACGCACATTGTCAGATTCTTAGTTTGATAAATGAGTGTTACGGGATCTTTCAATTTGTTTTGTAAGGCCCCAGATATAATTTGATAGTCCTAAAATTGATAGATTAAAGTTCACAGTTTAAAATACCCTTTTGGGGGGTTAGGCTTTACAACCCCCCCCCCAATTATCCTCCATTTCCACCCGATTTACACTTGGCGAGACTATCAATTTAGTTGGGTTAAACAGGTTAGGTTAGGCTTACTAGTTTTGTTGTTTTATATTATTTGTGTTTCTCCGAGATTCTATTGTCGTCTGCTCTTATGGAGTAAAGTTTTAAGTGTATGCGCCAGCCATATGCGACCATATTTTTCAGCACCACACTATTAAGAGAGGAAGGAAGGAAGGATAAACAGAATAAATCCGTATTTTTATAGTAACGGAATAAGGATATGGGTTTTTTTCCATTTAGGTTTTCCCCTTCGAGGGGAAAAACAATTACAAAAGGAAAAGAGAGTGAAGAGATAGAGGGAGGGGGAAAAGAAAAAAGAAAACGGAGAAAAAAAGGATTTATGAATCCGACACAAGACATATGCCGTCAGTGGGATTAATTCACGCACTGTCTACGTGAATTTTTCTGTGTTCCTGAGCTCGTAAGTGCAGAGACTTGTAATTACGCTTTAGACAGAACAGAGAGCTAGTAGGGGAGGGAGCTGCAAGAGAGAATGGAAAGGCTGAAGCGAGAGAAGAGGAGAGAGTGCGAGAGATGCAAAGAAAATTAGAGAAGAAGAGACGCAGAAGTAGGCCGGGGGAAAAGTGCGACCAAGAGCGTGCGCTTGCACCTCAGCGCTCGTGTTTCCACGCACCTGTGTCTGACCCACTCGAGCAGGGCAGCTGCTGCCATGGGATTTGCGGAGACTGTACATAATGCACAAAAGTCTTCATTATTATCCCACCTCTTGGAACTCTCATGTAACTCCTGGAGGGAAAGAAAATCCATAGGTTGTCATGGAGAGAAGTAAATGTGGGCAGGAGTATGATAGTGCCATTGGAGACCAATACCACAGGGCATTTGTTCCAACAACAATTCGCTTTCACGGCTGTCAATGATTGCTTTATTTCCGAGGAAAGGATATCAGTACTTCTGACTTAGACTCAATGGCGAAGTAAAGGCGTTGCTTTAATGTGTAGTTATAGAAACCGAGGTTCGGCCAGGTACGATTCAGTACTATTCGTCTGGTTAAGGTCCTACGGCAGTATTTCTGATATTCTAACAAACAAAGACCAAATTAAAACTACTATTTGAATAGTAATTGTGTGTGTGTGTGTGTGTGTGTGTGTGTGTGTGTGTGTGAGTGCGTGTGTGTAAGGGTGTGTGGGTGTGTGAGGGTGTGTGTGCGAGGGTGTGTATGTGGGGGTGGTGGTGGTGGGGAGTTATGTGTGTGTGTGTGTGAAAATCCGAAAGGTGAATCATTGCGAGGAATGTTTTTTTTGGGGGGGAAACAGTCTACTCGATCTGTCAGAGATTAATGCCTGTTCATCGGATGGGAAGAATAACTCTCTCCAGAATATGACGCATGAGTTCAAAAATAGAGGGAAGGTGGGAAAAGATTGAGAGAAGGGACACCAGGTAGAAGTGGGGTGGGGTGGGGAACTGGATGAAAGAAGGGAATGACAGACAAAAAAAGAAAGAAAGATGTAGTAGGGGGCAGCTGGTCATCTTTTCAATACAAATAAAACGTGTACACATACGGAAGCGAATTACAAAAATGATAAGGCAATGGCACAATTTATTCTATGTCACATTTTGGAATGAAGTTATAAAGTACAATTGTGTAGTAGAATCTTCTATATAAGTGTTATGTACTCAGTTGTTCTGTAATATGTACAATGTGGACAACATTGGCAATACAGACAAAACTAAGTTACATCTTCGTGATTCTCTTAAATCACTATTTCTATGAGTATTTTCTGTTTATAGAAGCAAAGTGATATGTCTGATTGAATATTTGCTGGAAAACAATGACTAGTGTTACAGAACATCGCTTATCCAGTAAAACTGTCAACTTTTAAGTGGTCTTTCCAGTGTTGACATCTGCAAGCGGTCGGTCGACAAACATTGATTCCATCCTCAACCACTAGACAGCCCCCAAATTCTACTGCAAGAGGAATCGAGTTTGTTTTGATTCAGTTAGATTTACCTTCACCATTTATATTTAACAAATGATTATTGTCAGGCACTTATATCGATCTCTACCAAACAACAGGAATAACGATGCTCAGCCATGTCTGTTGTGTGCCCCGTCTCCAAGGAGTTATCGAATCGTAAACAGATCCTGCAACCTCCTGATCCCCTCCGTGGGAAACTCAAACAATTGTCTTTGCCTAATTATTGTGTGTGAAATAAAAGTTTTGAGATGGGATTAATGGTTTGGGATATTTGACCTTCACGTAGGGGTGTGCACAATTTAAATAAAACCACAAGGGTGAAACATGTGAAAGCTAGATGTAGAAGGAACCACAGATAAAACATGCAGAAAGAAACGTTCTTTTCTGTGATGGTACTGTAAAGAATAAGGGAGAAAAATCAGGCAAGGACTTCTTTGTCTGTGCACGTGTTGTCTCGCACCAAAATGAAATGCGTAACATCTGGCAGGCAAACATTCTCCAAAACTCGACGCATCCGCATAGGAGAATTAATTCTTTGTCTATACACATCAGCCTTCTCTGACGTACTCTGACGTACTCTGACGTACTCTCGTCTCCCCACTTCTCTCTCTCTCTTCGTCTCAGGCCTAAAAGGAGCGAACATTATACTGGTCATATCTAAGACAGGTTAGCTGTATAAATAAATGTCTCAGTCGCCACATGCGAGTACTGAAAAACGAAGGTGGGATGTACACGTTTATTGAGAGAAACGTTTCGCTCTGACTGGCAATGCTGAAGGGTGTGTTTACCTAATTTATAGGACAACACCAGACAACTTGAAACTAGTACCAGCAGGAGTCGTTAACAGCAACGCTGACAACAACGGGGATTTTTGTTCCCAAACCTATCGTGCATCGAATTTTATCGAGTACTGTTCTGTATAATCAAGCACTGCATTTAGGGGCCATTCGCCTCTGTTTAGTAAAAACAAACATTCACTCTCAAGCCCGTCTTTGCCTTTATCTCCCCTTCTTCCATCGCATTGCAAATGTGGTCATATGCATGTGCGTGCGCCCTACGGGTTGTTTCACGTACAATCGTGGGAGGGGAAAAGGAAAAAGGGTCGGAGTGGGAAAAAAGAATGAATGAATGAATGAATGAATGAATGAATGAATGAATGAATGAATGAATGAATGAATGAATGAATGAATGAATGAATGAATGAATGAATGAATGAATGAGGCAGTCACTTTGACACAGGCGTATGCACGTGGATTCGAGTTTTAGGTAAGTGGTGCCATTGAAGCAAAAAGAAACCAACAAACAAAAAACATACCAGAAGTAACATTTATTTTGAAGTACGCGCCGTTCAGTCTCCACACTTTGTTCGTGATTGGCTATTTAAGTCAAGAATAACCCGAATGCAAATAGTTTCCAAATGATGAACTCATTATAATAAACTAATTAGGAAAGTTTTAGTGAATAGTTGTCTTTGGTTCACGATATGCTTGTCTATGAGTACTTACAAGCAGAGATAAGGCAAAACAGTGACGTCAAACTAAAATAATGGATACGTGTGTGTCGTTCAGGCAGCTGCAAATTGGAGAGTTATGAGTGTGTGCCCTCGTCTATACCTAAGGTGAACGCCAATGTTTAAAGCTTATATCACAGGAAATTTTGATGCCGGTACTGTTATGAACTAAAACTGGTTCCAAAAGCATTTTCCACCTCAGTGGAAAGCCATATTTAAATAATACTTTGAAAATTCATTGTTGGCTTTGTGTTGTTGTTTTTGGTTTCGAACTTTGTTGTTTGCGCTTTTTATATATCTTTTCATTTTTAAAACTCCACATTTCTCTACAAGCTTTTGCAATCAAAAGTACCCATATTCAGATGAAAAGACGAAGTCTACGTGTAGCGGCCACATGTTGGGCTGTACTGTATGTGAGCAGCGCTGGTATTTCCTTTCCGCGCATGTGTGTGAGCAGGACTTGAAGAGGGCTAACAGGGCTTGTCACTGCTTTTGTGAACGGACGTGACGATACAACCCACCCGTACTTTAACCCCTAGAGACGACTAAAAGCGTTCTGACTGCTCTATGACTGTACTCCCATGGCGACCAATGAAAAATTTATCGGTGGTAACTTAGTCCCGAAGACATAATTTCAAAATCAATTACATCCATAGCAACCCCCGTTTAGAGCATCGCTTACCTTTTGCTTTCACGACATCCATTTGCAGGGTGACTAAGTTTAATAGCTTTCCAATAGTACTAAAAAAATTAATGTTAGTCATATTTCTTTTTTTCTAAAGTTTTTACGTTGGTAATTTTACAGATATTGCGTTTTACTTAATATTATTACTGTTATTCCGCATGTATCGTTTCCCGACTTGCAGATATAGTTATGTGAGACTGTTTTTAAATTCGTCCCATACGGGCCCCCACTACCGTCAATTCATCGAATAGTAAACAATTTAAAATTTTAAAACTGCATTAAATGAGAAACCCTTGCTCACGCACGCATTGTATGTTGACACGATTCTTATTTTATCTGAAAATATCTCAAGAACATCAGGGCTCACCATTGACGGCTGTACGACTGCCTGGGAAAAGTAAATTTTTTTGACGGACACAAGAAAAGTAGTTTCACATATTTTTAAAGCAGACTGCTTTTACAGCGTAGATCACTTTAGGGCAAGGAAAATGCAAGGTTATTTGCCCAGCGGGGCAGTACTTCAAGCCTTATCATGAACTGGTAGTGCAGCGCCATTCTGAACCACACCATACCCATTCTGCGCAGCTGCGGTTGTCAGGCTTGACATTGACGGCAGGGCGATGGTCTGGAGAATGCAAATTATATTGTCGGGCAAGTAAAATTGTTGAGAATTCGCCTGACGGGGCAAGTAAATATTTCACATATTTTCAATATTTAAAAGTAGACAATGCTTTGTCTGGCAAGTGCAGATTACCTTCGAGCAGTAAACGTTATGGTAACTTGCCCGACAGGCTACGTGAAAAAGTGAGTTAATAATATGTACAGCCTTGAATTTCCCCTGCTAACTGGGTAATTTAAATTACCTTTAAAAGAATTTTTCTGGTTAAATTTTGCCAAATGCAGAGAGCAACAATCAGTCATGTAAGACAAGCGGAGAATGATGAGAGAAAACTGTATTGTACTGAAAGTATACCTACTTTAGCAGATGGAAGCTTGTAGTCAAGCAGCAACAAAACATATACACGTTCATACACATATTTCAGCATTTTTAAAAAATAGCAAATTTTGTTTGTATATTGTTGGCACGCCGGTGCATTTCGGTATCACATAATACAGTTCTATATTCCAATGCCACTCCTTATCTATCTTTCATCCAATAAGAAAGAAAAGTTTCTACTAACTTGAAGCCAAGTGGAGGAAGGAAATCGTAAGGGCCCGTATCACGTGATAAACCAGGGACACTCGCGTCTTCACACTCATGGTTTTGGGTGGCCGGCCCAGGCGGCGACAGTGGCAGTTCTGGACAGACTAGCTGTTTAGAGGCAACTGACGCTGTTGTCATGGGGACAGCTACAGCTCTCAAAGACAGTGGACCAGGCCCGAGGGTGCGCGCGCAGCTCCAATAGAGATCGCGCTCGGGGCGTATTTTTTTCCAGTGCTTTGTGTTTGGCATGAACATATTTTCTGTACACTCCTGTGGTTAAAGGTTCCTGAAAGTCCCTTTGTTGAAAGATTTTGTCGAGTTCAGAGCTCGGTGGTTACAGCAGTGGAGGTTTCGACTGAAGCGGAGGTGGTGGTGGTGACAATGGTGATGAAATAGAAGGATGGGTAGCAGACAGAAAGGAAAAAGAAAGAAAGAAAATAAGAAAGAAAGAACGAAAATAAGAAAGAAAGAAGAGCATGAATTTGCATTCAGTAAACTGAATTTTGCGAAATAGGAGGGAGGTAGGGGGGAGAGAGATGAGAGGAAAAGATACATTTTTTGCTTTTTACCAAAAAATATTTCATCGATTGAACGATTAGTGAGTACGCCATACATGACGCTGCCTTGGAAAGGAGTACCGTGCAGACGGTGTGAAGCTGCCGTTCGTACCCTTCTTTAAGTAAACAAACGGATATTGACTGACCGGACTCAACAAGAAGTTCAAAGGTAGAGCACGGGGCAGTGTAAGAACGATGCTTACAATAGTCGTCACAGCCAGTCACGGGCTGACGTGCATAAGAGTTCTTATCTCCTGTTCGTTCGTAAAGGTGGACATAAAATAGACAGGGGTAACAGGCCTTTCGACACTCTTATGAACGAAAGGGCAGCTACGAACGCTAATGCAAGATGTAACAATATGCGTGCCAGGCAGTAGGTAGCAGGTAGGTTAGTTAGGGGCACAGAGTACAACTTAGAAGAGAACATTCCATCCAAGACAGATCTGAGCCTGAACTTAACACTTAGCAGGCCAGACATAACTGAGAGGTCACACACACCATTTTAAGCCGCGCAGCACTCAATAACTATATACAAAAGACCTATAACTCCAAACTATGCATCGTCCACTAGGGTCACCAAGCATGCAGTTGCCCACCACAGCCACACGTGCAGATTGGAAAAGGTCAGCAGTAGACATTTAACTCGGATATATAAGCTCTAGTGGGGAAAGGGGGGGGGGGAGAGTCAGGAAAGTCAGAACACTAGGAACACAGGACTCAGAAAGAGGCGTAAACTGGATATACTTAGCCTGGAGATGAGCTAGAGAGACTTGTTACTTGGATACTGGGAGAGGTACTTGGACAGAGAGATATAGAAGGGTGAAGTTTATCGTCTACAAGACATGGAGAGTTACTAAGTTGTAAACGACCCGCCACTTGGACTTTCACCATGTGCAAAATAAAACTCTTATGACCAGAAATCACGGGTCGATTGACGATGAGAGAGAGCAGTGGTGCACGTTCCTTTCTGGTGCCGGCATAACGCAACATTGCCTTTTCTGAGGTCGTGATCATTCATAACGTTACAAAGCCATCCCTGGCACATGGTTAAAGCCAGTTTGTGGATTCATGCCATTTTTGTCCTAACGCATTCTCCTTCTAGTCAGGCAGATCCAGTCGTGCATACAACGGCCAAGTTTCACAGAGTAAGACACACACTGTTATAATGGCCCTTAGAACACAAACAGCAAAGAAACAAGCAGCAAACAAATACCCCCCCCCCCCACAACATGTACATGATCCTTTCACAATCAGAATGGTATTTTCCCAATGAACACTTAACAGGTTTGACTTTCTTGACAAAAATAGTTTTCCCCAAAATATTTTAAGCGACCAATGTATAGTACTTCTTTTCGTGATTTTTTTTCGTTTCTTACCAACTTTTGTTTTTTGTTGTTTTTTTTTTTTACTTATACAGAAGAACTAACAGAGATACAGAGTAAATACGAAGAAAAGCACGGATAGTTAAAGTAGCGGTACAAGAAACCTGCAAAACTTCAAGCTGCTCCAGTGTTAGAGGTAATATTTTATGCGACTGTTTCGACTTCTCTTTCATGCAGTTTATAGTTTGTCAAGAAAAGAGGAGAGGGGCCTTTATAAAGCAGCTAATTTAACTGTAGCGTTTATATATCTCTGTATGTCAGTTTCCCCTTTGCAAATTTACGTTACTAGTAAATAACGTTGTAGAAAAGAGAAAATTCCCTCTTTGTACACACGAACATTTACTAGTAGCAAAAAGTGTTTTCTCACACCTGCACAACGATTTCTCGTTCTCTCCCGTGTTCCTCTTCCTCTCTTGCCGTCTGTCTGCACGCACATCTGTCTGGAGTGTCTGCCCGGCCGGGCGTCTGTCTGCCTGTCTCTTCCACCCCCCTCCCCAATTTATCTCATCTCTCCTTCTCGCATCTCTTTCTTCTCTGTTTCTTCTCCTTCCCTCTTTTACGTTGTCCCACCTCTCTCTTTCACTTTTCTCTCTCTCTCACACACACACGCACACACATTCACACACACACTTTCCATTCTGATGTATCAGGTTTTTGTGCAATCAATCAATCAATCAATCAATCAATCAATCAATCAATAGCGCATGCACGCGCGCGCACGCAGGCACGCAGGCACGCACACACCCACCCACCCACACACTCGCACGCACACACACACACACACAAGCTGCAGAAATCTGAACGTATGAGTACAGTAAGTCTGCGAAAAACAACATGTTGTTATACAACAAAAACACGTACAGCTGAATGTCAACACCTAGCTGCAAAAAAGTAGGCCTACATAGAACCACCAACAGCAGCTATGTACCTACCAAATCAAACACTGCATGTTTAACTACCAGCCCCAGCATCCCCATCACAAGCAGCAACAGCGTCGACAACAACGACATCGACAACCTCTTCAGAAAACACCAGCTCCCGAACTGCAGTGTCACAGGTTCAGATCTGTTTAACTTTTTTTCGGAAAGTTCTGGACTATGTTCCATACTGCTGTCAGAACAATTTTTGTAAACGAAATCAAAGAAAGAAAAAAAAGAAAGAAAGAAGAAAGAAAGAAATGCCGACGAAGCTGGAAACTATTATTTGTGAACAAGTGCATGCCAACATCTTGTCAGCTTTGTATGAAAACGCTTAAAGATTTTTTTTAAACGATAATTTTTTTCCCGTATCAGATTAGAAATGATAAGAGGCGTTGCGGGGATGAACCATTGTGCAGCAGCTGACTTGTGAGAGCGACAGGAGTTGGAAAAGCCTGTCTCTGGTCGAACAGCGCGCTCTTGGACTGAATCGATTTTGCAGCCGATTTTCATCGTCTGTATACTTTTCGCAGTTTCGGAATGCAAATGTTCTGTCAAAAGCACGCATGTCTTATCGTTTAACGAACCTGACTACGCGTGGACCCTATGTCGTTCATTATTTCCTTCAACACTCTGGCCACTGGGACCAGGTTTATTTACAGCACGTTTATTTATATTGACAGCTACCTTTCGACAACCTGATTTTTAATAGATATCAACACTCACTGTTCACTTTTGGGGTCAGTGTTAAGAAAGCAATGACTGGGAGTTTTGATCTTGTCACAGGTTCGGCTTCAAACCATACGTCACCTTACCTACTGCTGGCTGGCAACATTACAACTCTCGAAATATATGCAGTAGGTATACTGCTCGGTTCATTAGTGCAGACGAGACCTAAAACGAGCAAGTGGATATGTCCTCCTGTTGTGAACTATGGTATTGTGCAACATTTCTTGGAGCAGTAGATAAAATAATACTTTTAAACAGGAATTCAGATGTCTGATTCAATTATGGCATTGGCCCTAATGCATATGTTTAAGACTATGGCAACCCTAGTCATGGCGGACTATTGTTTATCAATACAAATATTATGATATCATTCATGATGTTATAAACAAATCTGTTCTTCTAAGTCCAAGCGGATAACCGTCCTGTGTAATACACACACACACACACTTTGCTTTTAGTCTTTCATGCATGGTATTTGGATTTCATAGAATATAAATATTTAACTCATCTTCGATTGGCTGATATTTTTTATCCTGCAGTCCCACATGCCAGTTCCAGTTTCCGGTGCCGGCTGTCAGTTCTCAAGTTCTTGATTGTGGAATGGTGCATGAGATTATCTTTAAAGCTTGGTGCTGTCTTACAGCTTCGGCATTTTCGTAGGTAGTAGGAACTGCGCTGATACCACAAACTGATTACAAAGACTCATTTCGTCTCATTTCGTGCTCATTTCATGCTGTTTCTCTTATGCTAATATTCCAGACACACGCATGCCAGACAGGTGAAAATCTTAAAAGATCTTAAAAGTCCGGTTAAACCCTGCAATGTCTTGTTTCGCGCCAACCCTTGCAGCTTACAAAAGACTGAGAAGCCAAGAAGAATGCCCTGCGGTGCACAAGACCTGTCTCGCGTGCACAGATTAACAGTTCTTTCTGGTATAAGATGACTGTTGTACAGCATTTTCTTCCGGTAAACTGCCGTCGGCGGTATATTGAAGGGTGGGTGCGGAAGGCCACTTAGCGTTCGCGTGATCCATTTTTCCCACTCGCAGAAGTCCTTGAGAACTTCAGACCGCCTAGGTGGTCTAGTGGTTAAGGCGTCCGTTTCCGAGGCGGGAGGTCGGTGGTTCGCGCCCCGGCAGAATGATACCTAAGACTTAAAAAAAATTGACAGTCTACAAAGCTACGCTGCTAGACGTCTGGCACAGCAGGGAAGAGTGCAAGGACTGGTTGCCCCGATGTCAGCATAATGTGACTGGGTGGGACTAAAGCCTTTGTTGTGACAGCGTCCCACCTGTGGCAGCACGTTAATATGTCTAAGCAACACCTTTCTGATAAACACCTAGTCTGTGGTGGGACGTTAAGCATCAGAACATCACCCCTGTGTGAACTTCGGTAGGTAAACGGTTTTTATGACATTTTTATGGCAGATACAAATCCTCACCCACTCATGCAAACCACCCCAGGTTTGCCACCATACAGCTGTGGACTGCATGTTGTCCGGCCTCTTGGTATATTTTGTAATGTGTCTTGGGGGGAGGGGGGTTGGGGATGTGCTTGCTTCGCAATACTCACATAAATGTATGCGTTCAGTTAGACAGATGGGCTATGAGAACGCAGCTGAACAGAATTCTCAGGATACAAAATGTAGTGGTTATCAAACCAAATAAAAACATGTACTTTCATACAGTCATACTGCTGTACGCATATCGATCAGCGAAGTTTGTCTGGAGATGGAGGAAAAAGAACCCTCATCGTATTTGTCGGAGAATCTTAGTGTTAAACGCGGCACTCTCGCTTTTTGCCGCCTTCGACAGCCCCGGAGAACAAGTCAAACAGACACAACACTCTGCAAGCAGTACGGAGGGGAGAGACGTGATCTTGAAATGTTTAGCCTTTAGCACTGTGCCCGATTCGACTTTCCCAACAACGTGCGAACTGGCTTCACTGTTCAATCTTGCTCTGCAACTGTACGCTGCTCCGAGGTTGCATTATCAAACAACAGATGGATCAGACGCTGTCATCATGGGATTTAACTGTCCGTTTATTCTAAAACTGTTTAAATATAATTGTAAGAAGTTTCATTTCAAAGAGACCGGAATAGTCAAATATTTGAACTGTTCGCTTCCAAAGAAACGTTTAAGTGTGTCTAGAAGACAGCCTGTTCTTGTTACTCCATTAGCATCTCCTGTAAATAGTAGATACAGTGTAGTCGCAGCACTAAATGCCTGCACTATATATTATGATTCCATCGCACCCTGCTGCGAGAGTAAAACAGGACACTGATAAACCGAAGTCTATAAGGACCTCGTCTGCGCTGGGGTTGGTGTATGCGTGCGTGAGAGAGCCAAATCCCTCATCATAGATTTTTATGTTGTGCATTAAAGTGAACTTATGCTGACAGGAAGCCGAATGCTCTTTTAGATGGAAGAAAGTTAAGTAGACTAAAGACGAGAGTTCTGACGACAGAAAATCTTCGTTGAAAGGAAATGTGGCACAAATCTTGACAGTGAAGTCTTTGACGAAAGGACGCCTCCAGTGTCACATGAACAAAGACATGCACGCTGCTTTTCAACCGAATACAACCGGAATGCATGGATTTGCTTTGAAAGATCACCAAGCTTGGGGAGGCAAAGAAGGCTTGCTTCACTGGTGGTAAACAAAAGGTCTGCAAGAGAATGGAAACTGGGAAGTTGCTGTTGTCATCTGAGAGTTTAGGATGCGCTATAGGGTTTGGCGGCCAGTTACGCATCCTAGTGCTGGTGACGTCACTCCGCGAGCCGTACGTTATGGTGTAATGTTATATGTTAGTATGCGCCGTCTGTATGGCAGATATGTCAAATTTCCGAAATGGATAATTAAAGATTGTATTGTATTGTATTGTATTGTATTGTATTGTATTGTATTACTCTTTCCTGTCGCGCGTTATAAAAAGTAAATCTTTTCGCTGATCTACTGCATGTATCACTGTTAGTAACAAATATAATCCTTAACCTACACCACCCTGCCTTTAACTCACACCGCCCCACCCCTATCCCCATCCCCACCCCCGTCCTACCACTTCCCCCACCGCGTCCTTGGGTGCAGGGCGAGGGTTAGGGGTCGGGTATAGCAGGCAGGGTTAGGGTGGAGGTGGGGGTAGAGGTGGTAATGGTTAGGGGTAGGGCTTTGATGGTTAGAGGTGGGACGCTGATGGTTAAGACGGGGGGGGGGGTTGATGATTAGGGGTGGGCTCGTCGCGCCCTCGGTGAAGAGCAAAGCAGCCGCGTATCTGCATGGCGCGCGTAGTCTGGACTAAGGGGATTAGGCGCACGATCACGATGGGCGCGGATTAGGCCAAAGCCGTGCAACTGCCCCCTGGTCGATTAAGCTGCAGCACTGTAGGGATCTGTGCAGGGTATCTTCCGTCATTTGAAAACGGCATAAACCCTACTTATGGATAGACGGACACGAGTTGTCAGACAGGCAAACACACTCACCCACTCCTGCACATTTATTAATAATTATTTATTAATATTCGTATTCAGTCCCCTTCCCTCGAAACCTTCACCGGAGAGAAAAAAAATACAAGCAGCAATGAAGCAATTTTTAACTGAAGGAACGTGTTCTGAGACACACAAAAAAGAACGTCGCAGACCATTTTAACTGTTCATATTCTTATCCCCTCCCCAACCTCTACAAAAGAAAAAGATCTTCAGTACAAGCAGCAGAGATTAATTTTAGATGTTCTGAAACAGAAATAGGACGCGCATGGCTGGGCTTTCCACTGTACGTAATGTAATTGGGGATGGAGAGACAGGTCAATCTCATATCCGTTTTCTACATTTAACAATGTGTTTTAAAAATACCTGTTTATTGAATAACTGGTCGCAATCGTGCACTCGTCTTCTCTCAATGTGTAGAGCAACAAAGAGGTAGCCACAACAAACAATCCCGCGCTATACAATATAATCGATAGAATCGCACTTTGTACCACGTCACTCCCTTTTAATCGTGCTAAAACAGACGTGAATCAGTTAGGTGACGTTCGAACCTAAAACTTAAACAGGTCCATTCGGCCCTAGACTATACTGCGCTCTTTTCGTTGTGATATAAATGAACACACATGCACACACACACACACCAATCACCTTCGATCAGTCGTGGTCTAACGGTTAAGGTGTCCGCGTTTGAGGTGGGAGGTCTATGGCTCTTGCCCCGAAAGTCATACCTAAGACTTGACAATTATAATCTATAGTAGCTGCCCTGCCAGACACCTGGCACTATATGGAACAGTGATTGGACTGGTTGGCCCGGTGTCAGTATAATGTGACTAGGTGGGACTGAAGGTTTGTCCTGCAACATCATGGCAGCAAGTAAAATTATCTCAAGCAGCCTCGTGCACCTCTGTTGTGACTGGACGCACTAAATTAAAACCAAAATTATTACAGCCATCTTTCACACTCTGGCCAGACAAGCCCCCCCACCCCCACCCACCACACACATGCACACACACAGATGCACTCACGCGCGCCCGCACACACAAACACACACACACACATCCCATGGTTTGAAACTCTGCTGGTTAATGGATACCTGTCATCTGTACCTCCTAGATGCAAGCTCCTGCAGGGAACATTTTACACAATTGTGCTCTGGAGACATTCCATCAGTTCCAAGTGCACTGTCAGGAAAATGCTATCTTATCACAATAGGTAACACAGCAGACATTAAGTTGCCAAAGAATTTAATATGATTAATTAAATCATAAAAGTGACATGAGACAGTGCATAATGCACCACTTTCTTTGAAAAAACCTATGTTGAAAAAAAAAAGACCACACAATATTTAGGGGGACAAAATTTCCTTTTCTAATAAAAGAGAATTCTCTCATATAATTACATACTTACTCATGCATTAAAACCAATGAAATTAAGCATTGCATTTCCTAAAGTGTGTTGCCTGCATGACAGGATTTTGCTTTTTTCACCATTTAGAGTTTAAATTGTACATGGCAGTTTGGTTGTTTTTATGCTATATTCATGTAGGTAAAAAAGCTTCTAAAAGCAGAACATTTAAGAAAAAATAGTTTGGTTTTGATTGATTGGAAAGAATCTGCTACAAAAGAAAACCCACAGAAGCTAAACCAAAGAACAAAATCGTCAAACGACAACCCCAACAATGTACTGGCAGCGCTAGACACAACCGTATGCTGACGTATGCAATCAAGGGAGCCTATCGTACCCATACACGTAGCAAAGAGAGAGTCGAAAGTAAGGAACGTGGCAGATCTTCAAAAAAAGATCTGCCATCCCTTTCTTTTAAACGACCCTAGTCTTCACA
>SMGT01009875.1:246021-310556 GCA_004794575.1 Lanistes nyassanus | reverse complement strand
CCCCCCCCACAGCCCTGCTGATCCCACCTGCCATTGTTTCCATTTTTATGTCCTCCTTTTCTGAGGACACATCAGGAATATTTGGTGCATTGCTTGATGAGCTATTTTGAATAATTGGTGTGCATTCAGTGCTGGTCTGACACTACAATTTTCACGTAGAAGGATCATGAATTTTGTTATTAACTTGTTGTTTATTTTTAAAATTTTCCAGATTCCAACTTTGCCAAAGTATGCTCCACAGATAGTAGCAAGATACATCAAAGTAAGTTAGGAGAGTATGTGTGACTAGAATACCAGCTTAACTGTAAGTGCTGTTTGCCTATAATAGGAATTTTACACAAGGAATAAACTGCAAAATATAGATCACGGATTTTAATCATTGCAGACTTCCTACCCCTAACGTTCCTTGACAGCTGCCATTTCTGTGTAAAGTTAATCTAGTTACATGTTTAGCTGTTTGAAGAGCCCTATATTAGCACTTGTAGCTGATGTAAATATCTTTCAGATGAGTGGCAAATTTTTTACCCCCTTCTTTTCCAGCCGTTGTGTCAAGCCTACCATGATCTAGCAAATGCCTATACCACTAATAACCCAGCAGAAGTGCGTGCAGCAGTGACAAAACATACAGATGCCTTCACACGGGTAAGGATTTGCTTTATTTGCATTCGATCATTTTATTCACTGTGAGCATACATTTTTGTATACATGCCTAAGTCAAATTATTGACATTTGCCTTACAATCCTTTTTTTTTCTGCAGGATAACAACATGGGTTTAGTGAAACAGTGCGTTACTTCCATGTACAAGAAAAACATTCAGAGGCTTACAAAGGTATGGCCATAATGGACTTTTGCTTTTATTTCATTCTTTCCTATTGATGTATACTTTATTAAAATGAAAGTAAAACAGCTTTTATGAGCTAGAAGATAGTGGGGTTCTTTTTTGCATTTTCATAGATGTTCTGTCTTTGACCTTCAGCTTGTTTCCTTTTTTGCTACTTCAGACATTCCTTACCTTGTCCCTGTCTGATATGGCCAATAGAGTTCAACTTTCTGGCCCTAGTGAAGCAGAAAAATATGTTCTTCACATGGTGAGTTCCTTAAAAGATTCCAAATTTGTGTTTACTCTGCAAAAGTAAAGATTTAAAAAAAATCAATGAACCCATTCCCTGTGCTTCAGAGATGGTACGCCAGTAGAAGTTTGCTACAGCAGATGTTGCTTTGGAGACAGTTTTACAATGACTTAAAAAATTTCTGTACATGGGGGGGGGTGTTCACCGACAAGGGATGTTACATCAGTTTTCTTGTAGTGTAATCATTTTTTTAAAAATCAAGTTACTTCCCTTAGACCACAAAATTCACGAATTTCAAATTGTGCTCTTGAAACCATGCGAGACAATCGCGACTGCCATTGTGCTGCATTCACTTGAATACTTTTTTCAATGCAGTCTTTTAAGCAGAATTCACATTGGATGAATTTCAGATTGGAATCATTTTATTGTTTTTAAATTTTTCTTTTGGCCTGCTTTGGAATTATGTTTTTATTGCTCACAGTATTTTTCTTCGACATTAAAAAAATATATATATACATAGAGACTTGGGAAGTCATGATGCAACGAAATCGTCTAGGTGCATAAAGTGCATACGGTGACTCAATCTAAAACTCAATAGTAAGCACTATTTAACAGCTTTCCGTAAATTTTTATAAATGTTTAGCTGCTTATTTACTGACTTTAATTATTCACTCGCGGCTGCTTGCAAGCAGGATTTATTTCAATCGTGCTGAAATCTATATTATATATGGAGATTATAATGGTGTCACTAGATTAAAACACTGCAGTCAGAATGTGTTCATTGTGCCATTAGAGTTGTTGAATTCTTGTTGGAGCAATTGACATCACAAATGTCTTGGCTGAAAAAGTGTTTAACTGGTTTCCAACACCATAAAAAAGGTCATAACTTCACCCGTAGTCTCCATCGTAGACACCATGGCCTCTCCTGTAGTCTCCATGTATTAAAAAAATGGGGGAAACAAACTAACAGCAATAAAAAGATAATTTCAACGTAGTTGGAAAGTAAAACTTCTGTGCATAAAGATGCATTGAAAAAAGTGAAACTGAACACAACAACATAGTGGGCGCCATTGAAACCAGTATTGTGGCAAGTGGCATGGTCAGGGAAAATGCTTTGTTTCTTCTCTAATATCTTCTCTTTTGTGGTCTAAGGGAAATAACTAACGGAAAATGGTTCATGTATTCAAATACACAAGTTATCTTTCCACCATCCTGGCTTCTTTTGAGCCCATTTTTAAAAGTGCAGTTACACACACACACACACACTACTGGCGTGTCTGCTGATACAGCAAGTATACCGTTGCCAGCATGTCGGGAATGTGTTAATAACAGGCTGTCCTCATTTTTAACATTAAACGGTTTTCTGACACTATGCACAGGATGGCAAACCTGTTATATTGACAAACATTTTCAGATTGATGATGGAGAAATATTTGCCACTATCAATCAGAAAGATGGGATGGTTCGTTTCCATGACAATCCAGAAAAGTACAACAGCCCCAGTATGCTTTTGGATCTTGACAGGGAGGTTAGCCATTTGCATGCCATAGATTTCGTTTTTGACTCTCTTCAAATAGAACCATGCTTTTAGTACTAACAGTACCTTATGCGTAAGTCATTGTTTTGGCCTTATTTGTAAGAGTTTTGTCCCATACATGGCTTACAGAATAAAACCTGTAATGAGGTGTTTTTACAGCAAATGTGTACAAAACACATTGTATTTTGAAAAACATGTTAATGCACCAAGTCTTATGACATTTCACCATTTGGTTTCTTTGCTTGTCTAATTATAACTCTTGGCTAAGCAAGAGAAAATCATGAATTTTGTTGTCTTAAAAGTTATGTTCTCTCCCCCGCCCCGCTCCCATATTAACACAGAT
Organism: Lanistes nyassanus; assembly: GCA_004794575.1. NCBI lineage: Eukaryota > Metazoa > Mollusca > Gastropoda > Architaenioglossa > Ampullariidae > Lanistes > Lanistes nyassanus. The sequence continues at coordinate 307,605 of SMGT01009875.1, read as the reverse complement.
GCAGAAGTGCATCAAAATGGATGAAAAACTGAGGGAAATGGACAGGGAAATCGCTGTCAATCCACAGTATGTTCAGAAGGTTAGTTGCCATCTATGGAAACTACTGCTCGTGCATGCAGACATGGTTGCACATGGGTTTACAGTGGAGCAAGTGCTGGGATCGGATATCGATCATGAAAGCCATCTTTAAAATAATGTCATATACAAAAGTTAATAATGTGTGCTTTATATTTATATAAAGGTTTTTTTGAACTAGAAGACTTGTTTTATTGGGCCAGTAGGTTTGTCAAATTAAGACTTTGCTTGAACTGAATCCTGTCCCACTGAACCTAGATATGTGACTGTCCAGCACAAAGTGAGTCTTTAAATTTTCCATTCCAAGATTTGCGCTTTGTTGTTTCTAACAGAATTGTTTCTGCTCTTTTAAATGGTGAAGCCCAATTTTAGATCTGATTATTAATGACTGAGCTACAAGTTTTCAAACACGATACCCTACAACATTGGAGTTTTGAGCAAAACTGCCTCCAAACATTTCTAAATTTTCACTCAGATTTCCTTTGCAACTATGCGCTGATTTTTACCCAGTATAAAACATCTGTGGTACTTCAAGTAAACAACAAGTTTGTATGCATTTTGTTAAAAAATGCAAAGTAGTTTTTGTCTTGCATTTATGTCAATTTTCAGTGCAGTTATGTAAGTTGCCAGTTACCATTTTGCAATGAATGTGTTCTGTGATTAGCTGCTATGGTCATATCCTGAGGAAACTCCAATTGCAGTGCCTGGATTCATCCTTTATTAGCATTTTTTTTTTAAATCCACATCCTTACTTTCCAAGCTTTCCTTTGGCCAAAATTTAAAACCAGGCTTTTCATTGGTTTGGGTTTTGGTAGGTTCTTTCAATGTAAACAGGGTGTAAGAAGAGACTAACAAATTACAATTTTGTTGTGGCTTTTTATCACTCAAAACAAGTTAAAAGCATTCTTTGATGTTTTAGAGGTAAAATGAACCAGTTTCTTTTAAAAGGCATTTAGATACAATGGTTAGTCTTTCAAGTTCCATCAAAATATCAGGATCAATACCCATCACCCCAACAGCATTTTAGAGCTGTAGCTTAGAATCACCTGAAGAAACTTAAAGCACTCATTTCATGCTGGAAGGTCACATGGTGCCACTGGCAAGTTAAATATAGTTTCATCCAATGAGCAGTGTGGTAATAGTTGTAAACTGTCGCACTGAACAAAAGCATAGCCTTTCGGAAGTTAAACCGATAAAGTCGATGTGCTAACCAATATGGAAATGTTTACAATTTGTAATGTTTGTGCATGCAGGCTGCAGTTTTTAAGTCACATTTTGATAAAAGCCCATTTCAGATTTGTTTAATGTAACAGGTGAGTGGAATCCATGATGAAGATATGCCAGCATCAAGCAGCAGCAGCAGCAGCACCAAAGTTCAGAGCTTCTGACACTTTTACTGCCCTGCCACTATTGCTGCAGACACGCTCCCAGTTTGCGAAGGAATAATTCTACACTGAATTTGTGTTATCAGCATTTGCTTGAAGTTTATTGAACAGTTTTCAAAAGACACTGAGCTGGCTAGTAATTCCATTTGGTGTCAACAGCTTTCATTTTGTTACACAGAGATAGTCTTTCTTAATGCTGATCGAGGGTGGACTAGAAGTTAGTGAAGTTCGTGACTTTGCTTTCTCTTGCTGTCGGTCACATGAGAGTTTTTGAAAGGACAACAGCTGCAAGAGAAATGAATTCAGACTCTCCATGTGCAATTAGCCTTCTTCATCCAACTGTATTACTACATGACACCGCAAGAAAACAAATGACCTTGCTTTTCTTAAAACAAGAGCTTGTTCTGTGCAACTAGTTCAAGTGTATAATAATAATAATAAAAAAAATTGTGCAATCTAAAACATGTTTGACAGCTTGGCTAATGATTGCAAGGGTGAATCTCTGAGGCAAAGGTAGAAGTGAATTTGCTTATTACACTGCATCATTTGTATCTGTTCTTTGATGACATTGGGTACTTTTTCTGTTCCAAACTGTAAAAGATAGGTGGAACTTCTTTACCTCTATGTACAGAATAATATCTTCTGTACACAAAATTTCTGCAAATGTCAGACTCACTGCTTCTGAGAATAAAAGAGTTGTTTCTGATAGTCTCACACTGCTGGATATAATGAAATACCCGAGCAAAAATCCTACAAAGTTGAAGATTGCATGGCTGCCATCTTTACTGCGCACAACAGGGAAAGCCAGTCGTGGCCTATCTCGACGAAAGGTTAAATATGTTGTTATTGTATGCTTGTGTGTGCATGTATTTTCACAGGATAAAAAAAACTGGATTGAAAATTCAGGTTACTTCCATCCCAAGTCTAAGTAGTATGTGTTTAAAAATTGTTTTCATCCTGTGTGTGCCTGCCTGCATGTGTGTAGGAGTGTGTGCGCAAACAAGTAGATAAGCAGTCTAAATGGTACGTACAAAAACTTTGAAGCTGTCTGTCTGCAAGTGTGTGTACGTGTGAAAACAAGTTTAATTATCCGTCCTTCGAGCATGCCTTCCTAATTTCTAAAAATTAGCACCTCGGGTAGGTATCTTTCAAGTAATTAATAAAGAACAAATGAGGACCGAGCGCTTAAATTGTCGAAAGATAACTCAAACAATGGTTTGAGCGCTGCCAGTACCTTTGTTGGAGTTATCTATATCAAGTAAGCCTACAAATTTGGTTAACTGGCAAAATTAAAATGCAAGCTTACTGACGTGCCCATGTTTAAACACTCGAGGCTGGCTAGCAGGCAGGTTCGTACGTTACGTGTATTTGTTTTCCAGTGAGTAAAGCACACTCAGCAGACATGCAACAGTCCAAACTCACAAACTGGACATAATTTCTTGCTGTTGTTTTAACCCACGAATGAAAAAGCAAAGAGCCTCGCAGAGGTTTTACAAACAAACATACTGAATGCTCCCTAAGATCAACCTAACAACTTCGAGTTCTTGAACTACTGTACATTTTGATGTCATCTGCTTCGTAAAGGAACCGGAAATATGGTTTGATTTTAGGCACTGAGTAACCGGAAGTTGTAGGTCAGATCAGAATAAACCTGTCTAAAGGTAATGGGAAATCGAATTTATGAAGCACTCTACGAATGGAACTGTCACTGGAATCATGTAAAGAAATTGTAGTTAATTCGAAGCTACTCATGAAAGGGCGCAATAATGAAGACGCTGCGAGTTACGTGGAACGAGAGTTGGTGTAGTTAACTAGTATACTGCTTACAGCTTAGTATCAGCAGAGATATCTCTGGTATCAGTAATGTGCTTCACGCGGTTTCTGCGAACTTGATCGAAGTTTGTCGTTCTGATCGAAAAATTTAGATTATTTTGTTTGTTGTCTGGCGTGTGCTATTTTGAGTGGCAATGAACTCGTTCTTAATCGTGTCCAGTTATGCACCCTGCAGAAACATTGTGAAGTGTTTGGAATACAAATGAAAAGATAGTTTGTCGACATTTGTCCTTGAGAACGTTCAACTGCAAGTGCAAGCTTTCAGCTGGATCATAATGGGGACTATGAAGAAAGATGTCAGGATTCTTCTCGTCGGAGATGGTGGGTTGTTCTTGTAGAATCATAGTTTAACATGATTAAGTACTATCACATATCGGTCATCTTTATCTGTACAGTGCACTGGATCTCGAGTGCGTCACTCACTCTGTTTTTTTTTAAGTGGAAACTTAAATCAAACACTACATTCATAAGCATTGTTTGCCGTTTGGTCGAGTAGGGCCTACTTATGTGCAGTACCAAGGATAGTACTGAAACTTATCATTTTTTTTAGTGGTTCACAGTAAAAATGTTGGCATGAACAACTGTTATTGGAAGTTACTGCTGAAACACAACATAAACTAAGCAAATACAGAAATACCATTAATAAACCTGTTTTCATTGCTCTCTTGGACAGTTATTGGTTGGTATTTTCAGCATAGAGAAGTTGAAAAGAGTTTGAAGAATATGATGTATGATTTGTTTGCATTGACAATTACTTTCATGATTGGTTAGCCAAAGTTAGCCACATTTTAAAGGTTATTTCACAACAAGACTATCTGAATCACCTTTCATGGAAAGTTTAAAACTGTTTTTTAAAACAAGTAACTAGTACTTGGAGCATGAAATTCAGGGAAACATAGTAACAAAGAAATTGGATTAAACTAAGATAGCCAAAGTCAATTTTTTTGTGCCTAGAGTTAGCCCTTATTCTAGTTCTATCTCTGTCTTTTCCTCTTTCTACTTGTTTTATTTTACTGTATTTACTTGTTTGTGTTGTTGTTGTGTCCTGACGACATTGAATTACATTAGTTTATATGCTATTCAGTGCATTAATGGTAAATCAAGGCCTTCTCATTCTAATGCCAAATCTTTGTAACTGTATGGCAGAATAATTCTTGCAACAAAAAAAAATGTGGATGAACAGAATATAAATATGGAGCTTGGATCAAACTTAAAAAATATCAATGTTGACGTTAGTTCAGATGTCATATTGGTTTAGCCCCTGGCAGGGCTACTCAAGTTTTCAAAATGAATGTGTCACAGTGACCTCTTATCTAAATTTCAGTTCATCACTTTTCAATTTTAAGAGATCACTGTAGGAAGTAAAAACACCCTATCCTTACTGACCTGATGTGTTTTTTGTTGACTATATGCAGAAGACGTTTGGTTTTTACTTGTGTAACAAACAAATTCTTCAAAAATGTGAAAGCAGAATTAGTATGTTTAATTTTTGTGCATGGTATCTGGGGTTTCTTGCATTGTCTTTTTTTCCTGTATACAAAGTCTTGTGCTTGTGAACAATCACCACAGCCACTAAAGACAGTCATGTATTCTCTTTGATGACTTTATGTGAACAACTTCCTGCAGTTGCAGAGCATTTTTTGTTTTAGTAAACAGGACCATGAAACCTGAAATGCAAGAAAGAACATGTCTGTCTACGAGTCTCATTTTGGCTGCACAGAAATAGGAAAAAGCTAAGAGAAGCTATTTTTGCTGTCCGTGCTCGATGTTCATCTGCTAGGAGTTGATCAGGTGTAACAAACCTGTAAAAAGCGTGGCTCGCACATACACTCAGGTTTTAAATTTTGTGTGTCATTTCTCAATTTTTGAGCGTAAATGATGCACCTAGCTTGCATCATCGGGAGCCTTACCCTGGGTCTCCCCACTGGGGTGGTGCCTCTGGACTCTGCCAAGGCATAGGTGGTCCCATCATGATAGACAGTAAGCCAAAGTCACTTGTTACCATCAGAGCTCCTGATAGTGCACTGCTGGGGGTAATTTACCATGGTTTTATTTTTAAAAAATTCCAGAAGTACAGCTGCCATTTAGGAGTCTGAATTGGTAATGCCCTGAAAGATTGGTCTGGCTTTTGTTGTTAACACATTTTTAAAATAAGAAAAGTTTTTGTCTTTATTTGCCTAGAATTAAACTCATTTAAACATCTATTTCAGCAACTGTTGGAAAGACATCCTTAATCTTGTCCCTTGTGAGTGAAGAATTTGCAGATGAGGTATGAGGAATTTTCCTGAGACTGAGAGAGAGAAAGAGAGTGTGTGTTTATATCGTGCTATTGGCAAGCAGTATTTTTGATGGTTCTTCTAAAATGATGCATATCGGTGTGATTGGTTTTTGATCAGTTTCGATTAAGACATAAAAAGCTGGTCTAACTGTACTCTGAGTGAGTGGGAATTTTTTTTGGCGGGGGGGGGGGGGGGGGGGGNGTAATTTGGTGTATTCACAATTACACTCTTTTATATTATTTTGCATGATGCTTTTGAGGACATGTTTAGAAGTGTCTTACGATGTAGGTTCCAGCCAAGGCAGAAGAGATCACCATCCCAGCAGATGTGACTCCTGAACACGTCCCAACCCATATTGTGGACTACTCAGGTACCCATTCATGCATACTTATTACTTATATGTTTGCATTTTTCGTGATCTTTAATTTTTTGGCAAAAAAATGAATACGTTCATATTGTTTGTAACTCTGTTTAACTCACCCTGTTACCAATGGTCACTGGGCTTTATAATAGCATTTGTATACTATTACTATTAGTTGATTTTGACTAAAGAATAGTGAAAACCACACTTAAAGCCCCTAATAATGCACAATTGGGAGTAATTTACACACACATGCACACACACAGAAAGAGAGAAATAACAGAATTTAATGCTGTGCTTTGTGATACATAGTTTTATACATTTGCCAAGTAACACATAACTTGGGGCTGACCCCTACTTTTTTACAATATCTCACTCGGATGTCAGGCTAGAGTGTTATTTTGAGGGTTTAAAAAAAAGAATCCACAAATATGGACACGACACAAGACTTCATTCACACATTTAAAATCAAAATTTCAAAGGAAGACTGTCCTTACCCAAAGGATTCATGCAGTCTGAGGGTTTGCTGCTCAGCAAAAAAAAAACATGAACATAACCTTTTGAGCAACTGTCCATTCGAAGTCACCAAACTGTGACATAAATACATCCAGTCAGGATTCACATTATAAGTGTCAAATAGCGAAACAAGCTGTCACACTATTTGTTCTTTACATCCACTAATTCTCATATCTGCTAAACATGTTTTCATCCATTTTTCATTGCCCAATGTTTATTTTGGATGGAGAACTCACATTTTTAAGATACATTCAAGTCGTCTATAATGTACATAGCTAGAGGTGGTTTTCTATCAGATGTGATTGAAATACACATGGGGAATATTTTCTTTTGGGTGAAGTTATTTGTTTTTTGATTGACCGGTTGGTGGGTGGTCCGGTTGATCAAGCAGGCCATGGTAAGTATTTCTGACAAAAGTATTTTTATTTGCTCTGACTTTTAAGGGCATTAATGCTTGACTTACCATATTACTAATACTACTGCTATAATGGTGCTATAATGACCAATAAATTTCTAAATTGAGCTGTTTAGGAAAAGACCTAAATTAATCAAACTAGTTTATTTTCCAGCAAGGGAACAAGATGATGCAGTGCTCGAAGAAGAAATAGCAAAGGTGAGTCCGGGTGCTAAAAACTGTGTCTTTACCTTATAGTTTAGCTGGCATTGTATGTATTGAGGGCTATTTTAACTCTTCAGGGACGCAGGGACCGCAGGGCTGAGCAACCCCAGAGGCCGCATAGAGACCGCATAGATTTAACGTTTAAAAAAATTACCGCTTAAAAACTACCACACTCACAGCAATATATTTTACATATTTAGAAAGATCGGCAACACAATGGAAACAATACTTTTAGTTGAAAATATTAAATAATACTATTTGGTCCCAAATACAGTCACTTTTTGCACACACAACAACACACAACAAATCAAACCCGTAGATCCAGTGTGAACGACGGAAGTAGACCTGGAGGGTCACTACTCTAAACCTCGTTTGGCAAGCCGAAACTGTTTCCGAAACTCATTTAGACAGTGCAGGGGAAACAACCGATGATAGAGCTTCACAATGATATAAGGTTTACCTCCCTTACACCGTTAAATGCGTCGCTGCAAAGTTTTGAATTCGTCGTAAGTTTGTCGGCACCGCGTCCTCTTGGCTTATTTACCGGTTAACCGGCGACGACGTCCCTGTAGGGTTAACACATTCATAGAGCATTTCTGAGCATTATCTGTGCACATTTCAAGAAACCTGCAATATTTTACAAGGCTTTCACATGATAGTGGAAATACCGAGATGAAATGGATGAATATGCACAGTTTATTTTTGACTGCGGCAGCTGCTGCTTCTGTGACTTTTTTCATTTTCGCTCAGACATCTGGTTCTGAAAACCAAAATATGGGCTTAATGATGAACTGCTTGTTGGAACCAGTTAGAGGTGCATATTCGTAGCTGTTAAGAAACAGGGCGTTTAATTTTCCTGGGTCAGTGGATTTTCGCAGTGAGAAAATATTTCTGTTGAGGAAAAATTTGTCTTCAATGGGGAAAAAAAATCAACGGGTGTGTGCATGCACTTTAGCCAAGTAAGAGTTATCTCTTAGAGGAACAACAAGTGACTACTGCTTAGCATGTAAACCTGTGGTAAAAACAAAGTAACTGAAACCAAGTATTATAGACAAACACAGGTGAAGTCCTTTACCTTTGTGATGTGATTATTTTCCTTGTTAATATTTTTTTTTGTTCTATTTTGCCAGTCCTGATGGAGGTGTAATGCACGGAATCTTTCTATCTGCTACATTTGATTCAGTTACTTTATTTTTACTGCAAGTTCTCTCTTAGCTTTCATGAATATGCAGAGGGGTTTGCAAAGGAGAGAGGTGTATTCACTGGAGTTTCCTGACTTTTTTCCCCCTCTTTGCCTTTCAGTTTTCGTAATATTTTCTGGCATCTGTTCATCATGTCTATTTTACGATTTATAGGAAAACATGGGAGCTGACCTGAACAGTGATGTTATGGCTATCTCACACTTGACATAGTGCCCAGTTAGCTCAAACATACTATGCTTCAAAAATCAATTTACAGACCCCCAACCCTGTAACATGCCATCATCTGTCCCTCTCCCTCCAGACCTTGTCTCCCATCTCTAGAGGGTGTGTTCTGTTTCTAAAAACAATTTTTTTTTCACCATCCACAACATGACCACTATCTTTGTCTGAGCTCTTTAGTCAGCAGCATTGCCCGCTTCTGATGTGAACTACAATAGTCCGTGTTTTAGTCAGCAGTCTCGGCCCAAACTTTGTGTGTATGGTCTCTAGCGTTGTGGACTTTGCGTTACCAACTTTGCATTCAATCTGAACTACCTCGGTAGTCGCTTCAGTGAGCTGCAGACATTTGTCATGTCCAAGTCATGTTAGTGTCAGCCTTCTATACACTTATACAGGAAACCTGCTAAGCAAGTTCAAAATTACTCATTTTCAGATAGATGTTTTTCACTTTCAGTGTCCTTTTCATTAAAAAAGAAGTACCTTCAAAATAAACTTGAACCTGTTCCCACTGCTCCTGTACCAGAAATATTTCGTGGTTTGTGTGAGGGCTGAGAAAGAGACTCGCACAGTTAATAAGATTGCGAAAAGATGGCGGCTTAAGTTGGCCTGGTCTTAAACACCTAGGAAAGGCAATTACTTTGATTCATTTTTTAAAAAAAATTCAAGTACACAAGGTTTATTCAACCAACAAATGTTTGGGCTTTATTTTCATATTCTTTTAATGCTGATAATGTTTTCTTGGAAATTAGCTGTTATATATACATGTAGTGTATTATGCTCATCTTCAGTGGCATATACATGTATCTTAAAATCCACTTAAAGTCCCCTCACATTACAAGACATTTCTGAAAGTGTATTTTTCGCTGTTTGTACACATTTTGGTAGTCAGTTGAAAATGGCTTCCCTCTTTCACGGCCATCAATTTACAAGTGGTGCTGCGACATCTACCACATGAATTTTTACCTGTTGATAGAGATTCGTTTTTTCCAACAAATAGAATGCAAATTTAATATTGCTAATAATTTGAAACATTAAATGGATATTTCTTCCTGAAAATATTTTAATAGAACTGTTACAAAAATTAAGAAAACTATGAGTGTGATGACATGCCGCTGCTTTTTGGTGTTAAACGAGTTGAGGGTTAGTGCAGATAAACAGTTACATATTTTTAACTGCATGCAAATTAGAACATTGCTTTCCCAGGATTAAACCATAGATACTTTACAGGATATTTGTGTTGACCATGAGTAATAAACTTCTTAGGTAATGTCTTATTTGAATGCAGATTTGCCTAGTGTTCCCCAGTTTATATATTTGGCCTGCAATTCATTGTTTAAAGAGAATAGCATATGAAGTATTTCAATTGCATCAGCTCAACTGCCTTCATCAAAAATATTTGTTTTTTGAAGTATGTGCATTTGTGTTTTTGTTTAACTCCTAGGCAAGTGTCGTCTGCATTGTATACTCAGTGGTGGATGAAGACTCAATACAGAGGGTAAGTTTTTGTTTTCTTGGGTGTTCACAAATTGAATAAAACCTTATTACATGTACTGCTATATCTAATTCTCTGATCATTAAAACATCTTGTGAACAATCTACAATTTTCTTTTTCCATAAAAATTTTTTTAATGAACATCTGTAGTTTGTTTCTTGCTTTTACAGGTTCATTCTATAGTGTTTTGTGTGGATTACTTTCTAAAGACACATGGATGCACACAGTTATGGACACATCTGAAGAGTCTATGTGCTAGTTACTTAGTAAAGTCCTGTTGTATTTTTCACCATTACAGATTTTAAAAAAACCCACTTCTTATCCGCATAAGAAAATACCTCAAGCACAGAAATTTCAAGATCAGTTTTTAATCCTGTTCTGTAACGGCTAATTTAAACTTTTTACTCCAACAGTCACTCATACAGTAACCAAATTTGCTTTTGTTGTCATCCTTGTATTCTCTCAAGATGTGAACGGTGGGACACCTTGTATTGCATGAAAGGAAGGGTACTACGTTTCAGAAAAGTTATAAACTAGTTTGACAATGTGGCTACCATGTAGAACATAAATAGTTTAAGGTACAACCTGTTGGTGGTAGCTTTCAAATCAGAATTTCTTTTTAACCTTCTAGCCAGCCATAAGTGTGGGGGGGGGGAGGGGGGAAATAGACTGCATAGTTTGTTTTGATGTGAACATGGTTGTATATGTATTTTTGTGTAAGGGTTTCTATGGTAAAAAAGAAAAAAATAGTTAATATTAATAACATCAACAAGCACCGAGTAGCAAACAATAGGCCATTTTTACATAACAGTTAACATTTCCAAAGAAATCTTTGCTATTTATTTTTGTTGCAAATACAGTTGTACTAATGTTTGGTTTACATTTTTAGCTGACTACATATTGGTTACCACTGGTGCGAAACTCACTGGGTGAAGAGCATCGCACACCAGTCATTCTTGTGGGAAACAAAGTAGACCTGGCTGATTATCCCACGCTTGAAGTAAGACTAAGTTATAATACATGTTGTGATGAACGTGTGATCAGATCTTTGGCCTCGATACAGTGTTGCATGACTTATATTGACTGACTAGTGAGATCCACAAAACATATTCATACTGTGAGTGTTTGTAACCGTAACCATCATGTAGAGATACAAGCCTGTTGCGTTCTCAGCCCACTGGTATGTAATTTCCAAAATCTGTATTATTTCATATGTAATTAACCAAAAGATTACTTGAACTGATTCAAAAAGACCATTTTCCTTTTTTCCCTCATGGTTGTCAATCAGAATAAAGATTATTTATTGTTATTTTTGCAGTAGCTTCCTGTTTTGTATGCATAGAGTAAGTCACCAGTGGAAACATGGCAAATGGGCATAGCAGTTGGTTTTTTTTTTAAGGAAAGCTTATATTCACACTTTCCACTTTTCACACTATCAGCAAGAGAAAAAAAATGGAAGAATTAGGGGAAAATGGTGGCAAATAGAAAAATTAAGCAAATTTTAATACAAAAACAGAAAAACTTGGAAGGGGGAAAGAGAGAAGACGTATCGCCAGAAGTGGGGAAAGTCAAGGAACTTGATTGTAAAAATGGTCTCGGAAAGAGGACAAAATAATTTAGCAGTGATTGTAAAAGTCAGAAGCAAATGAAGTTTTGTTTAGATATTTAATTTTCTCTGGGCATATTAATGCTACTAGTACACCACAGATGGAAGAAAGTGGTTTCGAGTCACAGTGCTGTTGATTTTTGAAACAACATATTTTGATTAGCTATGATTATTTTGTGAAAGTTACAGTACTTTTTCCTTGGGTTTTTTTTTCACTAATAAAATGCATCTGATTTTCAATATTCATGATTGAAGACAATAATGTGACTATTAATGGCATAAAAATGAAAAGCAAACTGTGAAACAGTGAAGTTTGACTCATTGGAATATAAATGAAATGCTATGCTAGTAACTAAACTAGTTTAAGCTTTTAATTTATGACTTCTCAAAATGACATACTAGGGACTATTAGTAAATTGAATAGATATCATTTAATATTTAAAAATGATCAAGTAATTTTTACTGTAGCTGTAATGAGTCTAGGGACCATATACACAATACTAGGGGCATAATTTTAGTCACATGTCTGGAGGCAATATACAGGATACATACTAGAGGCATAATTTCAAGTCACCATGTGTGAGGATACTAACACAATACCATCATATTAGAGGCATAATTTTAAGTTGTCTGGATACAATTTGTGTACACAATACAGTCATACTAGAGTCATAATTTCAAATCATGCATCTGGATACAATATATATGATGCAGTCATACTAAAGGCATAATATTCAAGACACGTCTGGATACAAACACAATACAACCAGAGGCATAATTTTCTGAAAACAAGACATTTCTCTTCAATTAGGAAGATCAGCAGGAAATTCACAGCTGTAGCTGTAGGTCTTGCCCAACTTTTTGCCAGTTGATAATAACTGAAGGTCAATGTTACCCATGCTGTTGTATGAACAGTTCTTGTGCATTGCTCCGCTTTCAAGTTTCATTTTTGGAACTCATTTTTTTCTTTTGTTTGTATATTCCAGAGCATTCTCCCTATCATGAATGACTTCTCAGAGGTGGAGACCTGTGTAGAGGTAAGAATGAAGTTCATGACATTTCTTGAGGATAATAAGAATGGTCTTGCCTGTAATTTTATGCCTGTTAAAATTGATGGTGCTTACCTGTGCCTGTATGAGCATATGATGGGTGTGCATGTGTGTGTGTATGTGTGGTGGTGGTGGTGGTGGGGGGGGGGGGGGTGTTAGGAGTTGCAGTTCAAATGCAAGTGCATTCTTAAAAAATTTTCTGTTCATTCGCTCCATTCTATAAATAGAACTAGTTGTCTTTCCTCTGGACAAATTGTATAGTGGTGAGAAATTAATAAATGGAGGAAACTGGTTGGCAAGTCATCAGTTGTGCCCCAACGGTGTCTAAGGCTACAGGACAGATGATGATGAGAAATGCATTGGACCATGGGTTCTTTTTTTAATTGGTGAAGCACAAAGTGTCATACTTGTTATGCTTGCACTGAGACTTGAATTTTTCAGTGCTCAGCTCGGACTTTGAAGAACATTAGTGAGGTCTTTTATTATGCCCAGAAGGCTGTTCTGCACCCTACAGCTCCTGTATACAATCCTGAGGAAAAAGAGGTGTGCTCAGCTTAGCATTAAGTTACAGCTGATTTTAGTGGTTTTGATACTTGTTTGCTGCAGTGTCACATTGTGATAATTAGGGTTATAGTTAATGTGATTTTATTTTCTGTCAGGTTCATAATACAAATATTAAAACAAAAGTAAACAACAGAGTTGGCAGAGAATTTTCATGTTTTTAGAATATTTCTTTGGAATCTGGGTGCCAGTTCAGAAGTATGTTTTTTAAAATGTATTTGGAAGGAAGAGGACTGTTTTGTCACTATAATAGTGAAGGTGTCCAGGATAATTTCATTTGGTGCTTTGATGTCACTGTCAGTAGAAACTTTTTCCTTTTATCCCCTTGACCAGAACTGTGCTCAGATTAGAGGTCAAGTAATGTCAGATAATGGCCACTGAGGATAAATGTGAGGTTGTTGCCATGAGGGAAGACTTGTGTGATTATAATTAATAGTCTTGGTTGGTCTTAGAATTATTATTTTATGGTGTAGTGAGGGAACATGTGACTCACTTTGGTTGTGTCTGTGAACTTTGTTGGTTTTCTTTTCCAGTTAACACTTGCTGCTAAAAAAGCTCTGACAAGAATTTTTAAGGTGGGTTTCACATGCTTCATTTGTCTCTTTTCAAATCTGCCCTTCAAAGGACTTGTTAAATGTGTTAAACAGAGTGAGCATTCTGTGTGTCTTATTTCTTGTGCATTGATGGATGGATCATGTGTTTAAATGTGCATTTATATGTGTTAAGTAAGAAGAATTTTGTGTCCTATTTTGACAGATCTGTGATCTCGACAATGATTCACTACTAAGCGATACTGAAGTCAACCAGTTTCAGGTGAGATTTTGTAATCCTGCATCCCCCTCCCCCCACCTACCCCAATCTTTGACAGCAATATTTCTTAATTTGTTAAAATTTACCTCTCTTTGTTGCCTACAGAATTGCTTAGTTTGCTCTGGTTCTCCTTATGGCTGTGCATAACAAAAAGGAATCCAACGATTCCTGTTTATTTCTTATTTTTAATTATATTTTGTTCTACAGCAAAAGTGTTTCAATGCGCCTCTACATCCTCAAGCATTAGAAGATGTGAAAGCCATTGTGAACAGGCACACAACGGATGGCATCATAGATAATGCAATTTCTCTTAAAGGTAAGGTAACTGTTTTAAACTGGTTAGCTGACTTGTTTGCATGCCTCATGAACATTCGTTTGTCACTACTGTTCCTAACAAAATCTGGGAGCAGACACAGGCACTTGCTTGACATTCATGTACATTTATTAAAAAAATTGAAAACTTACGAAGTAATGCATTTTTGTTCCTTTGTCAAAAAGGTTTTCTTTTCCTACACACATTGTTCATCCAAAAAGGAAGACATGAGACAACATGGACAGTTCTGAGGAAATTTGGTTATGACGACAACCTCCAGCTCACAAATGAATTTATAGCCCCTAGGTATGTTGGATCTTTTTCTTAGAGTGTGTGTGGGTTTGAAGGGTGATGTGGCAGCACAAAGACTTATTCAGGGCCTCATATTTTATGCCAAAAGGAGCATTTACGCTGACCCAGGTCTGCAATATATACTGACTGCGGTATTGCATATGCCAAAACGTCAATAATCTTATTGTTCCCAGTGGTTCATTTCTAAAATGGTCCCCATGGGTCACTGGTTATGATTCTGTACAAGTCGCAAGTGGTTCCACAGCTTAGCTTTAGCACAAGCATGTTGCACCACATCGGCAGATTTGATTAGCTTTCACCAAAGTCAATGGCGCACAGAATTGACATAGTTGAACGAAGGTAAGTCGTTCTGTGACAAAAAAGGTCATGCTATTTGTGGAACTGGGACTGGCTAGTTCGAGATTTTGAAGCAGTTATCAAAATGGGAAAGTAACAGGTCAGTGTGAAATGCCGCTATGAAGAGTGGATCTGCAAACTAGCCTTAACTGGAAAAAGTGTACTGCCAACTTTGCAGAAAAGAAATTGTATCTGGCAGCAAACGCTTCCAAGCGATCAAGGCCCACTGTGATACAGACTTTCATAAGCACAAGATGAAAGACAGGACAGAAAACACTCCTTAATAATAACACCGATTTTTATAGAACAGGCAGTGGCAAGTGACACGTGCCCTGGGATTGTCTGCTAGTATTGCAGCCAACACTGCTTCCTACAAGCTACACCATGGAGTTTGCTGAGACATTGCATGACAAGATCCTGAAAGAGCTTAAGACATGCCACTTCAGTGTTAAAATAGATGAAGCAATGACCAGTATAGCACTAACATGCAGAATTTTTTATCTGTCCTTATTGAAATTTTGATCCGAGTTATAAAAGCTACTTGATTAATTTTCCTTCCTTCAGATTTGTGTTGTTTGTTCAATACACATGCTTAAATAAATATCTGTTAACAGTAGTTTGTCAGTTTGGTTGTCAGTGAATTTTATTTTTTTTTGCACACAGTGTGTGTGTGTGTGTGTGTGTGTGTGTGTGTGTTAATTTTGTCCTTCTGTTATTAGTAGGTAGTGACTGAATGACAAGTGACTGAGTGGTGCTCGTGCTTAAAAAAAAAACCCTTGTCTATGCTATTGTTACGCCACTAAAAAGAACACAAATGTTTGTCTGCTATTTTATGCAGAGGCTACTCATTGTCAAAAGAGCAAGATTATTTTCATGGTTTCTGGTACAAACTTTTGCCATCGTTTAACAATTTTCAAAGACTTATACTTCTGAATTAAACAAGAAAACAAGAACAAGCATATTTAGATTCAAACAAATTAAGCTGTTTTTAAAATGTGCGACTGTCAGGAAAGGGTGCCAGGTTCGCTGGAAAAGCATAAAGTGCCGAGTGGCCCATGGACCAAAGTCCAGTACACTCAAGTCACTTTTTCCAATGCTAGGCCCTGCTTATTTCATCAGATTTACTTAACATGTATGCTAACTTTTAAAAACAACAACTCCAGAATTATAACTGCTGAAACATTTGCTGATGAATCCCTTACTAGTAATTTTCACAGTGTGTGATTTCAGAATACAGTTTGAATGGCATTTGCATTGCTAGTAAATTTTATGCTGTGTGATTTCAGAATACAGGTTGGGGCTGGATGCACCACTGAGCTGACTCATCAAGGCTTTCAGTTTCTTGTCACTGTCTTTGAAAAGTATGATGTGGTGAGTACCTGACCAACTGCATCCCTCCAGAAATGAACAGGGTTCATCAATAACCTGTCACAAAAAAGTCCATGCTTTTGCATTTCTAATGAAGTCTAAGTCTGTAGAAGCCAAATAAACAGTAATTCCGTAATGCCAATAGTGAGTCTTCATGCGGAATTTTTTTCAGAGGGTAGAATTGGCATCATAAAGCATGTATAATTGTTTGAGGTGCAGATGCCTGATATTTTGACACATCAGGATAAGACTGAACTGTTGGAAACCTTTTAATCAAGAACTAGACCAGTGCAGTGAATGCATGTTCGTGTTTGTATGGGAAGATTTTTTTAGACACCCAGCCACTCGCAGACAATCACCAGACCGTGGTTCTATTTCCATCCCTTAATAACACCCACACAAGAGAATCAAATTATATAGTTGAAAATACTGCCACATACCTATAATATTCTAATGTACCTGTACTTCAATAACAGAAATATATATCCATAAGCACACACACATTATTGAAGGGAAGTTAGTTGATATTTGGGGAAGATGACAAAGTAACCCAATTAATACAGTCCAGTTCAAAACATTATTCTGGTAATTTCTTGGTTGAAAACTTCCAAAAATCAGTTTGTGCACAAGCAGACGATGAGTTGTAGATTTGGAACGTAGTCAGATGTGATGCAGCAGCCTCCAAAAGTTGTAATCCAGTCTGGCTGTGGCTTGTCACATAACAACATTAAGGTCCTTCACTCCGCAATCTCCAGTACACAAACGTAACTAGAATACACTAGATGCTAGTCTATAACATAGACAAGCGAGTGTAAATTGCCTTGGCCTTGGTTATTACATGGTCCTGTTGTTAGTCTTAAAATTTCTTGTTTTGACATCTGGCTCTCAGGAATAAGGGACAAACCCGATACAAATCCACAGAATCGGCAGTTTTAAACTAGGTTACAAATTCGTATTTTTAAAAGAGTGCTTGAGAAGTAAACAGCAGAAATGACTTATATTATTTTCTGAATTTTATTTTTTAAATGGTACTTGGTCGAGTGAACAGGGGGAAATAGCTGTCAGAATTGACAAGCTGGCGCTGGCCTTGTAGTTCAATGTTTGCTGCAATAGTTTTATTGCAAAGCTGATCTGCTGTTGAACTTTTTTTATTATTATTTTTCGTCTGTTCACATAAGCATCCCTGACATGGACAAGTGAAACAAAATTTCTCATGCCATTCATCTGTTGTCAATGCCAGGACAGGGACAGCTGCCTGTCGCCTGATGAACTGCAGAACTTGTTCAGTATCTGCCCTTTCATGCCATGGGGTCCTGATGTTAACAACACAGTTGCCACCAATCCTAATGGCTGGATCAACCTGAATGGCTATTTGGCACAATGGGCGTGAGTAATGCCAACTTCAATAGCTGTTGTCTTTTTAATCCTTAAAAATCCTGTGAGCTAGTTCCAACTTTTCTAGCTTTCCCATTCTTTCCCTCTGGTTTCAGCCTGAAATGAAGCAGAAAATTATTAGAAATATCTGTTAAAAATATTATTGGGAATCATGCACTTACAGGCTATAGACTAGTTTTTCATGCATTCAAGTTATGATACTGAGCTTTTGCATTCAGCAGCATCCCATTCCTCGTAATTTTTTTTTACTCCAGTGTGTGTTGGATTCAGATGATCAGATGATAGTGTAACATCCACATATTTTACAGTCATTTGCTGTACTCAATCCTATGACTTCAACTGGCTCAAAGTAACAAAACCAAAATAATCAAGGCCTGACATGACACTCTCTTTTGACAGTAGGCAGGATGGAAGGGTTCTAATGTGGAGGTTCAGTAGGTTTTCTAATGGTTTTTTAAAAGATCTTTATAACTTCTGCAGTTCACTTTGTGTTTTCTTCATATTCCAAATAATTTTAAGTGCACCCAGTGTGGTGGCAGAGAGGGCATTGTAACAGACCTAAGGATTTTGTTGGTTTTGTTTGCTAGTCTCACAACACTGCTGGATGTACCACGGACTCTGGAGTTCCTGGCATACCTTGGCTATCACTATCACTATGATAGCCAGCTGTCTGCAGTGCAGGGTAATGTTTCAGTCCTTGTGATATGCTAGTGTAGGTCAGAGGTCATCTGTCCATGAGGCTGGGGTCTTGATAGGGTAGGGATTTATGAGACTTTTGGATAGCAACAAAGAGAACGTAGCCAAGCAAGACTTCGACAAGACATCAACGTTTCGGGGCATACCTCCTTTTTCAGGATGACACAAATAACAACAAACGAAATGGTTAACTTAACTGACAAAGACACTGGTCCACCATGGGTGATGGACAGAAAGTGTGGAGAAAGAGTGTGTGGGGGAAGTCAAGCATGCTATACCACCAATCAGTGGCAAGAAGGCCTACAGCCAATAGAATGGCGTGTCCTGGTGAGGGGAGGGGGCGTTACAAAGAGAAGCAAGAAAGGGGGAAGAGGCATGAAAAAGTGGGTGGATATGTTAGTGTTTCAAGTTCAGTCCTGTGGGGGACATTGTGCCAAAATAAGAGATGAAATGAGACTCCATGTTCTTGCGGTCTGTGGGATTTCCACTTATTTGCCAAAAAAGCACAGAGTTTGCGGGGAAATGTGTCTTGCAACAGAGGAGTTTCTCATATGTCTCATGTCAGCAAGGTGTTCCTTAATGACTGCTTCAAGGTTTTTTTCCTGATGCTCTGGTTTTATCCTCATTCCTTTGCCCCAACACTCTTTTTCACCTGATAACCAGAACCACGATATAATTCTTGGCTGACTTGATTTTAAACAACCAAATGGCCAATAATCAGTTTTCATAAAGTTCAGATTAAACTTTAGCCATTTTGTAGAGATGCTTTTGGTTAGCAGGCAAGGAATGCCTGGAATGCAGTTTTTTCTGTATATTTTCAGTTACTCGAGACAAGAAACTGGACTTAGAGAAACGTCAGACCACCAGAAATGTCTTCAGATGTCATGTTTTAGGTGCAAGACACGTAGGCAAGGTGACTAGATCTTACCTCCTGCTTCCTGGTTTGCACTTCTGTTTTAGTATGAACTATTTCTTGAAATAATATTCAGCTGAACAGGAGGGTTGATTTTGATCATAGATTGACTTATTGAGGGTTGTTAGCTTTCTATGGGCATTAGTAAATGTTAGCATGACTTTCTTGGAGGGAGAGGTTGAGGACGGTACCTTGAAATGCTCCAAACATGATTCACATTGTAAAAGAACGGTCAGATTTTAGACTGTTAGTTATTTCCATGAGAATGAAGCAATTTTTATGGTGATTTATTTTGAAAGGGAACCAGCCATGAGATTAGAAATTTGCAGTTCAGATCAAGAGAGGAAAAATCATCTATCAAAATTTTAAAAATTTCTTTCATTAATTAGGCACAATGATTACCTATTTGCATTTAGAAACAAGAAGACTTATACATTGTGACTGTTTATGTGATTTTGCAGACATCCTTTTTGCAAGGCTTGTTGCGAAGGAACCTTCATTATGTTGCTACACTCAATAAACAGCATCTTTCAAACTTTACCATAAACACAGTACAAGTCTATGGACAGGAAAAATACCTGCTGGTAGGTAGGATATGCATTCTCTAGCAAAAGCTACCTTGCCTTCCTTTAACAGAAAGGCTGGCTGAGAGAGGGATGGGTGTATGAGAGAGTATCTGTGTGTGCATGCTCCTGCATATATGTGCATGCATATGTTTCTTTAATTGTCAAAACATTTTTAATGACATCTTGGGAAACTTGCATGTTTCAAGTTGCATGAGGTGGACGTGGCAATGAGTGAAATGTTGACACCAACTGAGCTTGACTGCGACGTTGCCTGCCTGCTGTACGATGTAACCAATCCACGTAGTTTTGAGTTCTGCGCCCGAATGTACCTGGTAAGCATTTAAGCCCAAAGACTTCTTATCAAATATTTGTTTTGTTAATCAGCATTTATTAAAACACTCTGTACTAGAAGAGAGATAATAGAATTAAAATGCTGGTGAAGATTTTCAGAGGTAGAACTGGAAGTAATAGGGCTATTGGTATGGCAAGGAGTGAAAATGGAAAAGAATATTCATGTAAAGCTTTATTTGGTCAAAGTTTGTGTACAGTCTTTTTTAAAAGCGTGTGGAGCAAAATAGCACCTTTTTGGTGTGCTTCGCAGAAACACTTCATCGACAGCAAGATTCCCACACTTGTTGTGGCATGCAAGGCAGAACACCCGGAAGTCAGACAGAGTTATGACTTCACACCAGCACAGTTCTGTCAGCGCTATCGTCTGCCTCCACCCCAGCACTTCACTTGCATGGACACGTTGAACTGGGATGTGTACGTCAAGCTGGCAACGATGGGTGCATATCCGTGAGTAAAACAAGCTGCCTAAACGAATCCGCGTTGGGTTTTTGCCCCTGCTTCCCGTTACCCCACCTCCAAAAATCACAGCTTTGTCTGTGTTTAGTAAACTTATTTCCTTTTGTTTTTCTTTGGTCACCACTCCGTCATCCTTTAGACTCAATGTTTGCGCAAAAGCACGCAGTGTGAAAATCTTACCTTGTAGCTTTTTTCATGGTAAAGATTTGTCAGTCTGACATATAAAATAGCTTGTTGTTGACATTACTTAAAGCACTGACGTTAAATTGTTTCCAAATCAAGGTAAACATAAAACTGCTGTCTATTGGTTGCTGCAGCTGAAACAGTATATTGGTATGGGGACATGGCTTCATATTTCTTAGCATGGCAGTGTGTTTAATAAAATCATATTGGGTATGTCTTGTAGGCTTCAGTTAATTGCTGCATGAATTTCACCATGCCTCCTTGCTTTGGAAATAAATGAGGCTGAAGAATAATGCAGCAGTTACTGCTTGTGTGACTTTGTAGTACAATTGAGGTTATGGTTTCTGCTTCTTGATACTGAGTAGGTGCTGAGGCGCAGGGCTTGCAATGACTTAAGCAGCAAATGAAAGTTTCTGTTTGCAGATTTTTTGTGGTACATCTTAACTCATTCCCATCGCCATGTAAAGAAGGCCATGACTTCGCCTGTAGCCTCTATGTATTTAAAATATGTTGAAAAAACTGTCAGAAATAAAAACAAAATTTCAATACAGTTTGAAAGAAAACATTTGTGAAGAATAAAATTATTCCTACCAGAAATCCATCTGGTGTGAATTCTGTGAAGACTACGTTGAGAAAAGTATCCAAAGTGAATGAAACATGGGGGCTGCCATTGTCCTAGACTTTACCAAGTAGTGTGGTCATTGCAAATGCTTTGTTTCCCCATAATATTGTCTCTTTTTGTGGTCAGAGGTAGCTTAGGGAAAATGGTTCGCATGTCTGAAAACATGAGTTACTTCCCTTTCCATTGAACCGACTTCTGTTGAGCCCTTTTAAAAGTCGTGTAAAAAACCTCGCCCATGCACCAGCAACAGTAGCAATTATTGGCTGGCATCCTTAGAGCCATGGGAATGAGTTAATTAAGCTCAAATGTGCACTTTTGTCATTTCATTTGTAATATTTATTAATGTGAGTGTTAGAGTTGTTGAAAGACTGGGAATGCGAGATCTATATGACCTGACAAGAAAGAAACATCAGGGCTGTTTCAGTAGTTCAGATTATTTGTTCTGTTTCTGGTAAGCCCTTACAGGGAGGGCCTTGTTACCTTTAACGTCTTTCAGACTGATTTCATGCTTGTACATTTGCTGACGCAAAGATGCACATGCGCCCACATGCAGGCACTCAGAGTACTTCCACAGGTTGCTGAGTCAGTCTGTCCCCTTGCGCTGTGGATGTTGTTCCACTGCAGTTCACAGCAGCTTTACCGTCTCACAGATTTGTTGTGCTTGGAAATTTAAAAGGAAAAAGTTACTTATACTTACAAACAGGAAGTTAAAGCCTTTCACTTGGAGTGTCAGTTGTCACAAATGGCAGTTCCATTAGTGTTCTGGACTGGGAGCTTGTCTACTGATGCCCCCATGCTGTCGTCGGTCTGACATTCCTCCATCTTCCTCTTGTTTCAGCAACCTCAAACGATTGGTTCACATGTTGCTGGTGCACCAGCGCCCATTATGGCTGGAGGAGAGAATAAGGTGGTGCATGTTCCAGATATTGTCCTTGCTGAGCGTAGCATGTCTTGTACCAACTTGCCCATTAAAACAGTTTGCTCACACATCCTTTATTGTGCCTAGTATTTATATTTGATGTATTTACCTCTCCACTGTATCTTTTATTATTTGAGTTCAGTCACTTCTGTTATGAACAAGCTTCTGTCAAACCATTTTTGTTTCCTATAGTTTCTAATCCTTTGAGATAATAGTCAGCAAGTCCATATAGCGTCTGCTGAAAGTCATGTTTTCTTTACTGCTATAGAAGTGGCTTACCCATAGCCAGAATAGATGTTTGTTTGCATGTGCCTAAAGTGTGCTTTGGAAGGAGCACAGATTTTGCAAAATCATTATATTATTGTATTTTGAAAAATATAAATTACTTTGCAGAGTAGTAGTACTTCCCCTGGCAGTTGCTATCCTCCTAAACAAAAATCTTTAGAAAATAGACACAGGACATTGAATTGAAGCTAACAGTCAACAACTACAGATGAATGTTTTGTTGACCCATGGGGCCATGGCACAGGCAGCTGAATTGTGATTAATCAGTGTATTTACACCAAACCAATGCCTTCTGTAGGCCAAAGCTTTGTGACTGCTAAAATCACTTTTACTTTTTAGTCTCTTAAGAATTGTATTCACAGATAGGACAAAAATGTGCTTGTTTGGCTTGAATCATGAAAATATTGGCTGGAGGACTTTGTCCAACCATTTGGAAAGTCTAAAAAAAGGATATAATGATTAAAACCAGTCAAAACATATACGTTTTGATTGGTTTTCGTAATTAAGTTAGCTTTTAGGGGGATAAAAAAAATCATTCTTGACATACAAAAAGTGTCTGGAGTCTGCTGGTAGGAAAGGAAGTTAATACGTTCTCATTTAAAGCTTGTGCAGATTGTCTAATGCTTGGAAATTTAAAACAAGGGCTTCAGTAGATGTGGCGCATGGGCTGGACAGCAGGAAAATGACTAAGGGACAGTGAGCAAGAAGGGTTAAAAAGAGGGGCAGCCAATAGCCAGGTTGGTAGGAAAGGGAGAGTCTCTCACCTCCTTCTCTCCCACACTGACACCCCCTTACCCGCGCTTCTCTCTCCACTCCACCCCCACCCTTCCCTACCCTTTTCTACCCACCTGGCAATTGGCTGCCCCTCTTTTTAACCCTTCTTACTCACTGTCCCTTAGTCATTTTCCTGCTGCCCAGCCCATGCGCCACATCTACTGAAGCTAAGTCTTTTTCTTCTGTTTTCGTTTTTTCGTCGTTTTTGTGTCGTCCTGATGAAGGGGTAGTGCCCTGAAACATGTAGATTTGTCTTTGTCTTTGTCATGTCTTAGCTTGGTCCAGTTCCCTTGTTTTAAATTTAAGAAAGGTTTTTCCTCCAAGTGGCAATCACCTTTTATTCTTGTATATATAATGCTTGGAACATAACAGTGGAGGTTAAGGACTTAATATCAGTTTGAGTGTGGCTGCAAAGACCATTATGAATACTTTATTCATATTAGGGTTTTAATATTTCCTCTTTGTCTTATTGCTACCTTTAAATCTTTTGAGCAACATGGATGCACTTGGATGGGTTTGGGGAACTTAAGCAAATGAGAGGAAATACCTCAGACCGCATCATACCCTTGTAGAACCCTGTATGTGTAGATACAAAATTGCTTCCAGTACATAATGGGCAAAAAGCATAGCACACAGCAAAACTTAGTTTCTACTTAACTCAATCAACTCTTTTACGTGAATGTGTAGACAAGATAATAGAAAAACATGTAGATAAGCACCAAAAATGTTGAGTTGCTTAAGAAGTTCCTTCGCTGTATGGTGGGGATGGAACAGAATGCCGGTATGCAGCTCTCGAAAGTCTTTTAAGTGTTTGTTTCCTGTGGAAACTGCAGGTGAATGTACACGGGTATCAAATTTTGGTGGGAGAGCAATGTTTTCTTTTCTGCTAATGATACAGTCAGCTCCACTGCCTTGTAATTTGCTGTAATTTTGGTTTAATTTACCAACATGTGATGCCATTACTTGAAAACATTCATGTGTACCTTCTTGTATTTTTAAGTACTAAACACTGTACAAGCATACTGACCATTGCATTTGGAACTTGGTGTTTTTTTGTTGTTTTTTTTTTTGGCATGGTAAGAAATTTTCTGTATTTGCAAACATTAGAGAAGCATTCTGATTTTATGGTTCTTATTTTCCCATAGTTTTTTCCCATTAGGGTTGCATGGCTCAGTTTTTTGTTTGGTTGTCTGTATAGGTAGATATTTATGAACTAATAATTTAGTCATACTACACTGCATGCTATGATGGATACACACTGGCATCATTGTCTTGCATCAGTGCAGCAGGCCTGAATCAGCTTGTGCTCATTTTATGGCTAAAGGTGATGGTGATAACTGCATAACCTATAAGCTTTACAGAAAGCATGTTTCTCTTGCAAGAAACATCTATATCATGCCACATTCCATTTTAACAATATTAGGTAGCTATATTGTTGCAGAGGTGAGGAGTTCTCACTCATAATATCTGATTGTTTTTGAATTCACTCTTTCATATGTTAATCTGCATTGCAGAACACTGTATGGTAGACTAACAAATCATATGAGTAGATTAAACCCCAGTAGAAAAACATAAATATAGAGCCATGAAAAATGGCCAGCCTTTGAGTTTATGAAAAATGTTTTGATGGCCAGGATTGTTAGAGGTTAAATGTACCTGTTTGCAATTGTCTTTAGGAGATGGATCTGATTTGACATGAAACTAGAACCCATTGCATACAGTTTTATTTGGAATATTTGATGTTTATGTATTCCTGTGCATGATCATTAGAGGCATTGCTTTCTTCTGCTTGTCTGTGTGCAGACACATCAAGAGCCTGTACAGGGATGAAAACAAGCTGTACATACACATTGCACTAGGCACTGCAGCCTTTGCTGGCCTGTCATTTATCATCTACAGGATTGTAAGGGCCCTCAGATGAAGGCAGCTTGGGTTAAATGCCAGCTTTTTGAACCTGTTTCAGTTGGAGATCAGACCTCTAGTGTTTTGCAGTAGCCAGACATTGACATGAAATGGTTGATCTGTGTATTGACACTTTTTTCCATTGGAAATCGTGAAGACACGCTTAGTGCAATTCGGAATTGTGAGTGGAGTTAACTGTGTGCTTCAGATGTGAAACAGAATATGTGAGTGTTGGACTCCTGAAAACATTTACTTCATATTTGCAGTGGTAAGGTTCAGGCACTGCACCGCCCGACCCTGGACTTTGTGTGCCTGCCTTGTACCAGATGTTTTTTAACTTCTGTATTCGGACTGGAAACATAGTGAAAGATAGCAGAGAATTGCAGATATGATTTAACACAGTAGTGGGTTTTTAAAAAATGTCACATGTTGGGTGTGGTTTATATTTAATAGGAGCAAAACATAGCACAAAGTGATGTTTGTGGGGTACTAAGTGAGCACCAAGACTAGAATTTTATGGATTTCTCAGCCTTCTAATTTTATTTTATAAGATAGTCATTATTATGTCCAGTTAAATTAACATCTTTTGTACATTTTGTATAGGTCTACTTGTTTTCTTTTGGACTTCTAAGTACTGTACATCAATCAATGTGAAGACAAGAAGTGTAAGGAAGAAATTTTCAGTGTTAAATACAAAATCCCTTTGAAAATGCCTTTCATGAGCTCTGCACATGTCCATGGGATGTGAATACTTATAACTCGAGATTCACATGAGGTTTTCTTTCCAGTAGAGACACTGTGGTTTGACTCTCTATATAACATTTAACTCATTGTACTCACGCGATCGGATATGTGTCGACATTTGTGAGACGACATGGTGGACAGTGATGACAGATTAAAATAATTCAGTGTGCTAAACGCCATAAAGGAAGTAACATTTGTATCATTGGAAAGTGCTATCATTGTTTGTATCCCCTGCACTGTTTGAATTAGTTTTAAACATTAGTTTTGCCTCTCCAAAGATGTTTAGTGAACACACCACCAGATCTATGTACACCATTCAAAATGGCATGGCCGGTATAGCGGGGACATTGCCTTTAGTTATAGAAGGGGTTTCACAGGAAAATTACTACTACATAAATATTTCACAGTGGAAACATTCAACAACAGATTCAAAATAGAATATGCCTGATTATTGGGTTTATTTACATTTGTGAAGCATACAAGCAGTTCGTGGAATTCACTACACATTTATTTCATGAAATGGTGATAAACTTTGAGAGCAATTAGTAAGTACATTTAGTATTTTCCAAAAAAAAAAGTATCAGAATTTTGATGACCAAGAACTTGTCTTTCCAAATATATCCACTTATTATAAGTAAGGTAGTTTACGAACAGTATTTTTTTTTAAACATGCAAACATCTTTCAAGTTGCAAGAGTTTCCCTTATATCTGACCCCTGTGAGTTCAGTGAGTTAAATTTCAACTTATAGACAACTCCTTAACAAACTTGGATTGCAGTCTTACTTGAGCAAATCATCAAGAAGGAAGACTTTAGAGCATATTTCCATTTTCAATCTCTTCCTGATGGGAAAGCATTGTAAGAGCGGTGTCCTCATGCCTGAAATGTGAGCTGCAGCTGGGTCACACCTTTAACATTTAGAAATGTTGGCTGAAGGAGTTCATACAGGGCTGATGCTGGGCAACAAGAAACTGCATTGATGTAAACCTACACCAGATGGTGCAAAAAGATGAAAATGCATGTTATTACAAAGTGATAAACTTAGCTTTTCATGGCCAGTTTCTAGTAAAGTACAAAATAATGACACTTGATGGCATGTAGTTACAGTGCAGCAAAGACAAAATGTGCCCACAGAGTCCTTCTTGGTGGTTACACCTGTAGAACATCAAATGTAATATTTGCCCTTTATATTGCAGCTGATGAAAAACAGGATATTTAGAAAGGGTCAGATATGTGCCCTTCTGCTATCATCTTGAGATTTTTCATTGCATTGTCTGGCATTTTAGGCACATGGTAACCTTAGGGCGCTGCCGGTGTGGAATCGTAAAGTCTCATTTTATCTACCTGCAGAAGTATGGTGTTGCCACTCTCGCCCTTTGAAGAGAAAAATATTTCGACAATGCATAAGTGTGCTAAGAAAATTATGTGATGCCAGTATCTCTTGCATGTGGAAAAGATGGGCAGTTTTAACATTGTGTGTCGGTGCTATGATGCTGGTATCAAATGTGGATGTTTCTTCTTAACTGTGACTGGCAGAGAAATAAAGATAATGAAATAGCTGTGACAGGTGCTTCGTCATGATTTTCAGTTTCTTGTCACAGAACTGTACCATGACTCAAAGTGCTATATTCTCAATTAGCGATCCCTAAATGCACCTTCAAAAAAAAACCCCACACGTCCACCAACCCTGGTAAGGCTCCTCCGCGCATGGACACACCACATGCCACCCGCACACAGCTTACTGACTAGGTCACCCTGACTTTCTCAAGCACTGCTGTGCTGGCCAGTTGTGTTTACGCTTGCTGTCTACACTTCCCCCTGCCTTCACTCGGCGTAGCTTAGCTTTGGCAGTCCCTCACTGCGCTGCATCAATGGTTCAAGGAAAGTGAGCTTTTGTCTTCTCTCCTTGTTGCTCTGTCTTTATGTACTCTGTTCCATTAGTTTTGACTTAGCATGAGGTACTTTTGTCTTAGCCAGCTAGTATGTCAGGGGGGGGGGGCTAATATATCGTGCGCCATGACTCCTGCAGGAGCCTGGCTCCTCTGACAGTGCGTTCCGGTCGGATTTGCATTCGCCGTCTTCCACTCCCACTGATGGAACCCACCTTCGTGTTTCCTTCTGGTGGAGAGGACTTCGTGCTCCTCTCTTCCGGTTCCTCCCCTGTGGTGGCGACAGGTCGAGTGTGGAGGGGGGGGGAATAGCTAGGACTTATCATCCAGGCCAGTGGATGATTCTGCTCCCAGGTGGTGCATGTGGCGCTCCTGATGGAGGCCACCATTAACGGGTTCATACCTGGTGGTGCCAACAGAAGTTGCAGAGGCGTGCCCTCCTCCTCTTTGCCCGTGTTCACGGCAAGTGTCCTGGTCGTGAGGTCGGCACTATGTGGGGCATGGCACGGCTTTCACCTTGGCCCGCTGCCATTTTTTCCACCACCTGCAGGAAGTCTTCACTTCTGCTCCCGCTTCTGCCCCTGTGGGTCCTCCCGGTTCCCACTGCAGCTGTGCTCCACCGACTTACAGCAGACCGTCTCGTCTGTCCCACCCTCCTCTTCTGGCCTGCCTGGATGCCCTGGCTCTGCTTACACAAGCTTCCGCCTGGGATCCTTTTTTTGGTGGCCTTCTGGTGGCCCACAGGAACTGGCATTTTGTCGTGTGGAACATGTCTGGGTGGATGGAAATTTCCCTTTTGGGTTCTGTCCTTCCACTTCCAGTTGCACGGCCTTTCACCCAGATGCAGATGGGTTTTTTGGTCTTCCACTTCTGGGCATGGCGGATGCGTTTCTGACCTCCCAGTCTGCAACACGTGCATTCGTATCATTGCTGGCTCGCTGGTCTCTTGCTTGCCTGCCCTTCAGAGGCCCCCCTCTGTACACCAACTCACTGGGGGCAGCCCTCTTCCTGTGCCTTGTTGGGCCTCCCTTTCAGGCTGCATGGAAGCTTGCTTCTGTCAGAAGCCTTGATTCTTTTCTGCTTGTCTTCCAGCTCGCATGCTCTAGACTGGCCGGCCGAGATCTGTGGTCCCTCGTCCTCCCAAGAGGTGACCTTGGTTCTGCTTCCCTCCGCCATCTGGCGGTGGTTGTGGTTGCCTTGGTCTCCCACAGACCCGCCCCCCCCCCCCTTCCTTGAGGCTCGGCTCGGAGCTCGCCTTTTGCTGGTGGAGCTCCTTTTGTGGTTGGCATTGGCCTCCCCACCTCTGGCATGGTGCACTTACCTCTGTCTTCCAACAGCCATGACCCAGACATTTGGGACTTGGTTCTGGCGGCTACTTGCAGTTCTGCCATGGCGGTGGTCGCTTCTCTCTGTCCTGGCTCACTGTCGCACTTCCAGGTACCTCAGCTCTCGTCAGAGGGACACTTCCGGCGGAGGGCCCCATCCAGTGACGGTCACCCTCTGGTTTGAGCCACGACCGCTTCTGCACTCATCTCTTACGTTGATGCTTGCATCACAGCCTTGCTGTTTGTGTGACCGTCTTTCCAGATGTGGTGGCACTCCTTCTGTCTTCCTTCTGGTGGGTGGGGGGGCTCTGTCCCAGGCATTTCACAGCTGCCTGGGCTCTCCCCCTAGTCCCCCTGATGTGATACTCGGTAGCGCATTCGGGGGTTTGCTTCTGTGCGTTCTCTGATGCCTTGGCAACCCTCTGGGCGTCCCTTCTCTCAGCCTGTCACACTTCCTGCCGTTGATCGGCTTCACGGTCCTCGGCATGGTGCTTACTTCTTACCTGGTTGGTGTGCCAGGTGCACCTCCTCTTGGTCCCTCGGCTGCACGCCCAGACTATACTCTTGGCCCTCACAGGCCATGTCTTGCCTGCTGGCGCTTGTCTTCTCCCCCTCACCTCTGGCTCCGTTGTTCTCCGGCTAGCTTATGCTGCACCAAAAACACTCAGATGGGTGGATCCTCCCTGCCCTGGGCCACTGCTTTTACGCTGGAGGTGCAGGCACCAGATGCCCCTCTGCCTCCGTGCCGTCCTCCTTGGGGGGGGGGGGGTGCAGTGTGGCAGTTTTTTCCAGCGCAGGGAAGACCCATTCCGTTCTGGTGGGCCCTCTCCTGTCGCCGCTAGGATGGCTGCTTTGGCATTGCACTCGATTCGCTAATCACCACTTTGGTTCATGGTACAGTATTGTGACAAAAAAATACGAACTTGTTCTAAATTTGTATTTCTTTAACAATACTTACCATGGCCCATCAAAGGCCCATCCTCCTCCCTGCTGGTTTGGTTCTCTGGCTTGAGAAAGTCAGGGTGACCTAGTCAGTGAGCTGTGCGCACGGGTGGCATGTGGCGTGTGGTGTGCGCATGTGTGGAGGGGCCTTACCAGGGTTGCCTTGGTGGGTGGGTTTTTTTTTGGGGGGGAAGGTGCGTTTAGGGATCGCTAATTGAGAATATAGCATTTCGGGTCATGGTAAGTATTGTTAAAGAAACAAAAATTTAGGACAAGAAATTTGTATTTTTCCAGTAGAGTTTGAAGTAGAAGTGGGATGGCCTGTTGTACAGTGGCAACCTGCCTGCCTCTGGTGCACAAAGAGTTAAGGGTTCGTATCCTGTGTCCAGCATAGACTGCATGTGACATCTGGTCCCAGGGTTTGCTGTGGATAGTTTCTTTCCATGTAGGCTGGTTTCTTCTTGCTACACCCATCTCCTACCGCCTTCATTGTGGACTTGATTTTAAACAATAACTAATTCAGACTGTTCCAAACAAATGCAAGGCCTCTTTCATGATGTTCTAAGCGTAAATGTGTAGTAAGATAACAGTCTTTTTCATGCATGCCAGCTTATCATAAATTGTGATGGATTTTTTTTAGAAATAGTTGACAGCTAAAATATCCAGTGAAACCCTCCACCCCAACTCCATCATCAGAAAAAGTTATGTAGATTACTAGTGTAGCAGATTTTAAAGGCTTACAGGAAGAAGACGTTGCCATGTTGTTGACAAGACAAGATTCATTGTCAACAAAATCATTTAAATGGAGTGTTCCGCTGCCATATACTTTCATCATGGGGCTTTTATTGAAAGTTTAATACATCAAGCTTTTCAGACATTCCGATCTGTTGTTTGTGCATGTATTTGCAAGCTGGAGTCAGCTTTTTTTAGCATGCGATGCAGGAAACAAATGGTTTGGGAATGGTGTTTAATTTCAAAGCAACCACAGAAAAAAAGATTATGAAACGCCTTTAAAATCTTTATTACAGTTTTTCTAACAAAAACCAGATGAGAAGACAATTTTATGATTCTCAAAGGGTAACATTAACCTTAAAACCCACGGGTGGAGATTATGATTTCATGGTTTTCAAAGTTCAAAACTTAAATGCCATCAAAATCTCCAGCAGAAGCAAAAAGCAATGTAAACCACAATTACTACAAAAATCGCACTTAGTACTTTTACGAAAGACCACTCCAAGTATAAAGTCTTTGACACTTGCAAATTGATATGTATAAAAACTGGAATTATTCTCTGCACGCACATCAAAGCTTCATAGTCAATATTGATCATTTTCACAATTTTGAAATTTTTAGTCTTTGATTCTGAGATCAGTATGACTTCCTTTCTAAGATTCTGTCAATTTAGCCTTGCACTTCAAGCTACTTCTCCTCAAAGGAATGAGGCCATCAGAAAGTTCAGCCCCTCCATATGGTTCCCACTTTAAGGGCTTTATTCTGCCAATCAACTTCCCACTGAAATGTCTAGATTAACAAATGGTAGTAGAGCTTAAAAAATGAGATCAAGAGTTCAGTGCATTTTAAATGGCTATCCAGGTCTGGATTGTCATTCCCACAGCCAGGTCTTTAAAATCTATACTCTGTGGCCAAGTTTTACTATTTGTTCCTCCAGACTAGCAAGCTAGGCCCTTCTGAAGTCAGACTTGCATTCACAGAACTGATGCTATCAAAAAAGACATCTGATATGTAATTAAATCCACAAATGAAAAGTTGAGTGCTAAATCAGTAAATGTGAGGATTAAGTACATTCTAATGGTACTATATATTGACATGATGCACTGCCAAAGTGATAGCATTCTGCAGCAGTCCCCCCCCCCCCCAAAAAAAAAATAGGGTCTCATTTCTGTGAAAGCTCGTTTTCGACAAGTTTGACTGGTTGTGTGTGGAAGATCATGAACCCACCATCACAGTACACACATGTAGTCTTGACTTCTACTGAAGTACAGCACGGTGGCTATTAGTACGGCAACCATGAAGAGTGGATTTCATTAGATTGTTCACAACATTTGCAGACCAGTAAAGAGAAAATTACCAGACAAATGATTTAAAGGAGAAATATAAGCTAAAGTTTGTCCTGAGCTGTTTCAGGTCTCAAAGAGTGAGGATGTACAAGACCTTTTCTGTGGACCAGCATGAAGAGGCCAGTGGCCATCTCTTCTACCTTGCTGCTTTGCCTTCCCTGACCCATGGGTCAGACACCCATTCTCAGCCAGGTGAACTGGGAATAGTGTGTTGTAGTGCACAGGTATCAAACCAAAACCTTCAGGTTCAGAGGCCACTACTCAAACCACTAAGTTCTTCACTTTAAAAATACTATTAGATGGTAGTATTAAAATTGCCAAATAATGAAATATAACTCCAGTTTATTGTATTGCTTTCATCAATGAAGATATTCAAACCTACACTGTAAACCGAGCTTGGGGCTTGAGCATGAACTGGTACCATTCCCATTGCCAGGGACTTTGCAGCAGAAGGGAACGGTTTTCTCTGTTTGCCCAGGCATTTAATAACATACCAATCACACAGCACCGAGAGTGCTAACATCACCCTGATCTGCTGTCTTAGTAACATACTGCTTGAAAGGGTATAGAAAAAATTTATCAAAAATCGGTATAACTTGACAACAAACTGTGCATGTTAAACTATACCCCAATATTCTACAAAATCCTTGGACATCCAGTACCCTTGGGACATGGTCTATATTTAGGATGTCTCTGCTCAAAAGTCTCGGACTTCAGCAGGATCAGTTCCCCAGATATGCAACTAATAAGCTTTATAATTTATTTTTCTTAGATTTAAACAAGACAGAACAATTTGACTTAAATTCTGCCAAATTTCTGTGAGTAGCATAATTGATACAACTTTGGGTATAGATCTTGCAGCAACTGCATCAAATCTATAACAACAATGTACTTAAATGTGCAAAAACGAAAGACGAGAGAGATCCTATGATGAGTCCATCATTAGAAGCATAATTTGTTTGAACTTTATTTTTTAAATCACAGCCAATAATATGACCCTTCTTCTGCTGTCGGTGCAGGAGAGGCATCACCCTGGAATATTTTTTATCACATTCACTTTTAAGTTTTTTTGCTGTAAGGTACTCACAAATCTTATTTGGAGCCCTTCAAAACCCTGAAGTCCCCTAACAATGTTTTTAAAAAAAATTCTGTAAATTCATTCAGGAGCCAGGCCCTGTTGCTTAGTGAGAATGAATAAGAAGAAAGGTGTTTGAGCCCTTCTTTTATCCATGACTGGATGAATGAAAGAACAGTCCCATTACTTGCACTTGCAATCTCCAAGGCAGCAGCTCCATCCCTACAGGGATTTAAAATTCCAGTAGAGGCAGAGCTGCTGCCTTGTTATTTATCCTAGTCAGGGCTGGTTACCTCATGAGGCCAAGGTGATGCCACTAAAAGCAGTCTTTGCACCAAAAACTGAGTTTAAAAATCAAACATTTCCCAGCAATCCAAAGAGAGAACCACATACCCCAAAGAAGACAGCTGGTCCAATTCAATACATGACAAGTCTCAGGCCACAGTCACTGTCTACTACAACCATTACAGACTTGTAAACTGATTTTCATCTATTCCACAGACCAGAAGTATAGATAAATATATTTCCACTTCAGAATATGTGAAAACAATACTGCAGTTTTCATCATCAACAGTCTAGACACAATCTCAGTTAAAGTTATGGCACTGATTACATTGACAGGCACCAAAAAACTCCAAGGGAATTTCATAATATATTAACAGTTGTGTCAGTATATATAATTCAAAAGAGATTTTGATGAAAAGTATCATTTGGTATAAATAATTACTGGACACCATCCTTGCTGGTATGGTCTGCACATACTGCAATTTCTGAACACACAAAGCTGGTAAAACAAACAAAACCCAGATCCACACCATACAAGCAGACCACCAAAAAGAAGTTCTCAGCCCACTATTGCATCCCCATGCAAGTTCTGAGAATCTTCACCACATAATAAGACTAAGATCTTAACAGAATAACAGGAATGACAGTTTTTATTATGGCAGGCTGTTGTCAATGCCGTAAAACTCCATGGTCTGTATCGCTCCTTTCTATTAGACACTCTCCATTGCTCAAATCCACACCATGAGATATCTTCCTCTCTCTTGATGTCTCTTCAACAAGAGACATCCGCCTCTCTCTTGACATCTCTTCCACATGAGACATTCTTCTCTCTCTTGGCATCTCTTCCTGGCTTGGGGCGCTGAAAAATCCCTTGGCTATGAAGGAAGGCAGGGACAACACCTTGTGGATTTCCTTGTGCGTCTTTCTGCTCTCCTGATACTTGGCTGCAATATAGCCCACGCCACCCAGCAAGTTCAGGGAGATGCCAACATATGTGGGTACATTGTGGCTGACTCCCCCGAACGTGAAGAGTCCCAGCAGAGTCTGCATCATAGCCTTAAGACCCCCAACCACGCTGGTTGTCAGTGCTGATGTCAACCCAGTGCACAGAAAAAGTGAGTAGTTCAGCAGCATTCCCACTGCAATGGTCATGCCAAAGACTGGAAAGAACAGAGTGTGTTCTTTCACAGGATAATCCCATATGTGGCTGAACTCCCCATTGAACAAGGCGAACAACACTAAGATGGGCAGGGAGTTGTAGCAGTTCAGCTGCAGTGTCTCTGTGGTTGACATCTTCTGATGCTGGGTGTAGCGCTGAACTAGCAGCAGGTACAGTGCTTGCGTGAAGTTACTGACAATGCCACACAAATAGGCCACCAAGTTGAAAGTTAGGTCACCAAAACCTGTTAATGATGAGGAAAAAATAAAAGTTTGTAACATTTCAGCCACTTTTGTATGAAATAAATTTTATATGTATTCATCACACATCTTAAAACAAAATCCACAAATACAGGTAGCAGTAAGCACTCGCCCAACGCCAAATCTGTCAAGGTTACTGGTGTTAAGCTCTGATCAAAAAGACATGAGTTTTCAACCATGCAAATGCAATCCATCAAACATTGCAAGGCACCTAAACCCCACCTCTGCAAAGACTGTGCACGTAAGTGAATAGTACTCTGAATAAGTGAATATGCGTCAGTATACAGGTAGATGTGTACCTAGGTCACTCCTCTTTAACCACCATTTACTCAATGCAGCCACATTTTCACTTGCCTAGGATGGATGGATGGACTGATTGATTGATTTTTACATAATGGTCCTTTCTGCCATTTTGGCAACACGTTTTTAAAGACTACAGAAAAAAATACCAATGTAAGTACAATAGAACTCCTCAAGTTAGTATTATCTTGATAAATTAAGGGAAAACAAACAATCTTAACTCTTATTTTCGAAGAGTCTTAATTGCCGAATGACACTTCAATGAATAATCTATATGCTGCTATGCATGCGATTCTGGTTATAAGTTAGACAAACACTAACCCTAACACCTGCAGCACAGTCTGCAAAAAATCAATTACTAAACAGGCCCCTGATTCATGATTTTAATGGCCCGCAAGATTTCTAGTAACCACTATATTTCTTTATTCCTGCAATCGCTCAATCAGAGATGAGGCATCTCAGCATTAAGCATGACTGGTTTAACTCTTCAGTATCATATGACTGTGTGGGCTGTGAAACTAATAAATTGGAGGCAAAAGCAACTGCTTAAGGTCCCAGAATTTTCACATTTATTTTGTATGGTTAACTTTGACAAATATATACTAATATTTTGCAGATAACAGACCAGTAAATATACACTAATTACATTATATTAAAGCCAATATTGTCAAAGGTTCAACATTTCCATTTTGAGCAGAATGGAATAGTCATTAATACAAGAAAATACACTACTTATGCCAGTTACAGGAAATAGTACTGAAATTTCAAGACCAACATAGCTCTGAATCATCAAGAGCTTTGGTTTTTTAAAATTCCTCCACTCACCTGCTATGACACATCCGATACTCAGCATGAAAACTGTGAGTATGATGACTCGTGAGGGGCATCCCTGATGAAGAATGAGCGTAGAAAGAATCATGGTAAAGATTGGCACACAACGTTTCAAAACACCATACATAGCAATATTCATGTGGGCAAGAGCACTCAGTGCGAAGATGGAATTCAGCCCATAGAAAGTTGCAGGCCACAGGAAAGAAAGACCACGCTTCAAGGTGTAGTAAGGCAAGTCTATCACTTCTGCCAGTTTCAGGCCTTCCAGCACAATGATTGTGAAGATCATCTGGGCAACCATGATCATGACTGGAAAGTCGAATTTCATGGTGTCCAGCAAGGCCTTTGTTATAAACGCTGATGACACAGAGCAGATGCCATAGAACGCAG
Organism: Lanistes nyassanus; assembly: GCA_004794575.1. Taxonomy (NCBI): domain Eukaryota; kingdom Metazoa; phylum Mollusca; class Gastropoda; order Architaenioglossa; family Ampullariidae; genus Lanistes; species Lanistes nyassanus. The sequence continues at coordinate 270,931 of SMGT01009875.1, read as the reverse complement.
CAGCAGCAGTGCCCTTGATGATGGTCTGTAGCCCAGCAACATCCTGCCCCAGAACTTCTATCTCTACCACAGTGGAGCTGTCCTTGTGACCCATTCTCTTGCCTCACATTACAGATCCGACAGAGCTTGTACTTAAAAAAAATGAATAGTATTAATAATATTTATTTTACAATCATAGAATGATATTGTGATAAGCAAAGGAAGTAAAATCTCACATATTCATTACATTTTCAAGTTTTTCAATGTCCTGTTGAACAGAATCATTTCCTGATCGGTTGTGTTACATCTGCCAAAGAATTTTAATTTTCTTTATACTATAGCAACTATGAGTATCATAACTACAGAAATAAATGAAGTGCCTAAGTTGGGACACAGTAACTAACCTTTTCTTCAAAATCTCTTACAAGTATGTTAACTATTGGCACTTATTATATCGCTATATGTATATCAACAGTTACTGTGGAAGTGTGGTATGTCTATAAAGTATTGTCTATTTTTAGAACTTGTATAAATCTAGTTGAAGCTCTAAGCAAGCAATCTTATTGACACGTGACGTAGTAACGTACCAGTTCCGGGTGGTCACCAGGGTTGTGTCATCCGTTTTATGGTCACTAACAATTGTAGACAATAGACATGACATGCTGTGATAACAAGATATGATCCATACGTAACCAAGGGGATCTATGAGTGAAGTTTGTGCAGGTTTGGGCCACACGTCACCCCAGCAGTCACGTTGACTGTATACTGTATACCAGTATGACGTCCTGGGTCCACGCTGGTTGTGTCCCTTTATTTTCAAGGGACAAAACTACGTGTATGCATTAAAAACAAACTTGTTACCGAGAGAGCAGCTTTTATTTCTCAAAACTCATTACTTGTTTTGGCCCAACCGCTAGGCATCAATGAGCACTTCAGTTTGCGCTCGGTGTTTAGAAATTGAGACATGGAAATGCCAACTTGGTGGGAGGGAGGGGTGATCCAAAATGCTTTTTTTTCCACGCCCACGCGTAGTCCCACGTGGCGAGTCGGTTTCAGAATATAGATCTTGTTTAATCAATCAAGAACAAATGAGGACAGAGCGCTATAAATCGTCAAACGGCAACCCCAACAAAGTACTGGCAGCGCTAGACACAACCGTATGCAATCAAGGGAGCCTACCGTACCCAAACACGTAGCAAAGATTGATTGATTATATTGTGCACCCTGAGGATTTCATGTATTTGTCCTATGTTGTGTTTGTGTCGAATCCCAGTTGTTAGCTTACGCTTAGTGAGCGAGCTGACGATATAAATTAGGGATTCGCTGTATGCACACGTGGTACACCAGGGGCTAGCCGTGTGAAGACTAGGGTCGTTTAAAAGAAAGGGATGGAAAATCTTATAGAAGATCTGCCACGTTCCTTACTTTCGACTCTCTCTTTGCTACGTGTTTGGGTACGGTAGGCTCCCTTGATTGCATACGTCAGTGTCTAGCGCTGCCAATACTTTGTTGGGGTTGTCGTTTGATCTTGTTTAACGCAATATCGCAATGTGCTGGCGGCACTTGTTGTTGGGTAATAGGATGGCAGGTCAGGTTTCGACTTTCATATGCAAACCGAGATCCCTATACCTAATCCTAAAACGGGGGCAAGATAAGTTCTGTGGGTAGAGTTGCGGATTTACGTGTGGATGTTGGTGGTTCGAATCTAGGAGTACTCCAGGATTATTTCCTGGAGTTAAAAATCGTGCAGACTACATGGACATCTCCCGACTGCCTCTCTGCGTTGGCCATCTTACTGCAGTTATGTCTGGTGGTTCATGGTTCAGTGCATAGCTTAGTAACAGAACCCCAAACCGTCCTGGTGCAGGCAATGTTACTGCGCTAGAGTCTACGTCATTCACTGCAACATATAAGCACCCCTGGTGGGTGCGTACGTAAGTCAATAGGAAGCAGCCAGCAGGGACAGCGACAACAGCAAACATTCATAGCAGCCAGGACACCAGAACAACAGCACCACAACCAGCTTGGGCCCCGAAGTCAGAGAACGCCCCCAATCAGCACCTTCCCCTCACCCCTATAGTGCGAAATCACCGACAGGTGGAACCACTTTCCCCTAAACAAATTGCAACTGTGCAGGTAGTTTTATATGGGCGCTAAGAGGGGAACGGGTATAATACTCATGGTTTATAAAATGCATTCTGTAACTATAGAATTGATTCTATAGTAAAGAATTCATTCTATAGTTAAAGAATTAGTCAACTATAGAATCAATTCTTGTTTTAGAATGCATTCTATAATTATTGAATTGATTCTATGTTATAGAATTTAATTCTTTATAAACCATGAGAATTATACCCATTTCCCTCTTGGCGCCCCCTATTTTTTTTTTGGGGGGGGGAAGTCATTCTATCTTGTAGTCACACTAAGAGGCAATGGACTGAAACCACCACCAGACTTACAGCTACAGGAAGATGGCCAATGTGCCACAAAAGTTTAGCATCCGGGGATGGCCAGAGGTTATTTACACCAAAAAATCTCAAATGAGGCATGTTATGGTTCAATGTAAATTTTAATCATATTCGATTAACATAAGCAGTAGTATTAAAATGCAGCATGCTCTAGAACAGGGCATGAATTGTGAACAAAGTCCAGTAAACTAAGAAAAAAATATTCACATGTAGACTTTCTTTATAAAGCTAATAAATTTTATTCACAAAACCTAAAAATTTATCACATATTACATGCCTGGATAACTCTGCAATATAACTGTTTAATCAAGTGCCAAATCAAAAGTAGCAAGATGTATTAATACACTCTCAAAGGCAGGGAAAAATACAACCTTTTAAGAAGAGGCAGCTAAATGTAATGAACAACCAAGAAAAGCACAACGCCTCTAGAGGTTTATGAAATAAACTTTGTCACCACAACCAAGAACCGTAAACAAGTCTAGAGTCCCCCACCACACCCACCCTGTTTTTGCCTGATTTGGAATAAGTGAGGTATCGCCAAGGTGGCTTCACATTATAAGGCCCAGTACCACAAGCACAATTCAAACCATTACATAGTATGTGATGTCTTTCAGTTCATATAAGGGACTGAGAATTTTCACTTTCTATTCCATTTCCTTTTTTTTAAAAAAAAAGGTAAGAGGGGAGAGTTTGAAAAGACAGAAGCAAAAACAAGAGCTTGGAATACTTCCAAACATTGACAGAAGCCACAGTAAATAAAAAGCAGAAGACCCCCACCAATGACTAAAATATGAACCAAACGACTCTGTGGGCAGAGCCGACTCAGCAACCACTTGCCTCCAGTACTTCCTGCACCTCATGGTCAGCACTGACAATAAGTATCAGTGCAAGACCTGATGCTATCCTGGTCACATACTTGGTACAGTAGTTTTAACACAGTTTACTTCCACTAACATCAAATTGTTCAAAATTGCAGTGTGTTTCACCCTCAATATCATCACTGGTTCCCAACAACCAAAGAATGTAACACTGACCTGAATACACTATTGCAGTTCTTACTGTATGACAGCTGGCTGAACAAAGACAAAATCCTGTTGAATATTCAGCTGGATCATTACTACACATCGTCTCACAACCAGCATAAGCCTCAATCCTCACAGCCACAACTGCATGTATGCATATAATGAATCCCCTGCTCGTGGACTAAAGATTGTTTCGCAGTAGTAGCCAATTACTGTAACTTTACTGGCAGCTGGTCACCAAGAGTTGTGGGTTTGGATCTTGCATGAGTGTGGATGAGGCAGTTGTGAGGGAGGCTGACTGGAGTTCTCTCTGAATACTCAGCCATCCTCTCCCGTACTCTTCACCAAACATCCACCATCTACTCTTATCTTCCTACTCCTGGTGATACCAAGCTGTTGTTGAGCTTACATTAAACAGCCAAACAAACAAGTTATTTTGCATGGAGACAGAATATATGATTATGCAAATCATTAAGCCTGAGAACGACAAAGCTTCTGTACAATTAGCCCATGAAACTTAAATTTGCTCTTTTCTTTTTCATACAATTTTGAAGGGGTTAAAAAATCCAAATGACCACAACCTTAGATCAGCAGATAACTTTTGCATTTATGTAGATATACAAGTATTTATATTCGTGAAATGTAAAATTAATCAGGTACCCCATTTCAAGACTGTAACTGGCCATACTAATGAAAGTATCTTCAGAGAACTGTACAACCTTAGATTTACAATAAGAAGACTTAAACATGTTTTTCAAAGCAGCAAACAAACAAAAAAGTTGACGATTGAGTTAAATGCTCCCACCCAAGCCAAATGCAATTTCAAAATTCTTTTTTTAGAATGCACTGCCTAAAACTTAATGTGAAATTTCTACTACTCTTCCAACATATCTGGTCCCTTTTGAGCATTAAAAAAAAAACCTGCAAAAGTTAAAAAGCAGCAACATGGCTTTTTGGTATGGAAAGGACTTTAAGAGCCAAACGGTATGAAGAAAAGACAGATTATTTAAGCATGGAAAATGTCAAAATAATCAAATGGGATACATAAGTAAATTTTATGATTCTGTATCAAATCATAAAGCATTTCAAAATGAAAAAAAACTACACTGGAAAAAAGAGATACAGGCCATTTAAATGCTATGGCATAAAAAAATTATGACAGCCATATGAGATACTCTATATATACACACATTTATTCAGGAGATCCTGAATATGTCATACAAAGTAGAAATTGAAAGATTGGTCCCACCAGCAAGCACCTGGGAAATGTAAACAGAGTTAGAGGGGGGAAAGAATTCTCCCCAACTATCATTTCTCTCCCACCAGAATGGTTTTACACAAAAAAAGAACATTTAAAAACAATACAGATACATATACCCTGTTCGTGCATTTTAAAATATTAAAAACCTTCAGTGCTGTGTCTAAAGATCAGCAGGACTAAGGTTAGTTTGGAAACAGATCCAAACCAATTGTAACTTCTAATAGAAAGTTCCAAGCCTTTATATGCTTGATACAAGTATATAAAAGTAGGACTTTTTTCTAATGTTAACATTTTTTTCATATATTTTGATTATTACAACAATTATATGGTGTGAATAAGCACAGCTGATGCCAACACTGGTACATGTACCAGGATTAAAAAAATATATATATTTGGCATTCCACTTGCAATATGAAAAGCATGATAAACTTTTAGTTTGCTCTACACAAAAGCCAGTCACACATATGAACACAACTCCTGAAATGATATTCTTTACAAGCATCATTCAGCCTATCAGACTGACAAAGGAAAAACAGCGACTTCAAAATCAAAACCGTGAGCGGAATGACTGGTAATTTCATTTTAAAATATTTGTTCGGATCCAACAAAAAAACTGTTGGCAAACTGAAAATATTATTGAATCTCTCAGAATATGAAAAAAGTATTATGAATGAGAACACCAATGAAATGATACATGGAGGAATCCACCTGGTCCACAAGGTAAACTTCAAGTTTCTATCTTCTGGCATTCTCTGAATGTTGGGAACAGGTAACAGTGGATGGATTTTATTCTGTAAACATACACATAGTACGATTTAAAAAATATGACGAATCTTACCTCTCCACAGTTGTTATCCCACCCACAGCCTTAGCCAAGTTTACCAAGTAAACACTGCAATTACTGCCAAATGATCCTAATTAAGATAACTGGACTTTACTGATGCTACAATTAAAAACAGCCTGATTTTTTTCAAAAATTTGAATTAACAAATGGTTCATGAGAAGTTAGAAACAACACAAAGGTCTTCAATGAAATTTTAAACCAACCTTGAAGGGTCTTCTTCCATAGAGAAACCGGTCACATCGACAACATTGACTTTGTCTCCATACTTTGAGTAGCTGACAGTAATCTGTCAAAAAGATATTTCGAAATGTTCTATATTAAAAGACTCTCCTTGAAGTTGAACAGATGCTGTTTATAAATAATAGCCTGCTAGCAACTATGATAGCACATATGTAGAAATTCTCTTTATTCTACCACTGATAATATGTGCAAACTCGGTGAATGTGTTCAGGTATATACATATATATATATATAAAACATCCATAGAAAACATTTTAGGCAGCACAGTTATGTGGAGTACTTTGTGAATTTGTTGTACCTTTGAAAACACTGACCTGTTTGTTCAGCTGGGATGGCTTGATGAGCCATAGAGCCTCCAGGTGAGAACGAAACCCCTCTATCACAGTAAGCTGTTTTCTCAGCACATGGTCTGCATAAAAGAAAAAACTCAACATCAGTGCCACTATGGAACTAAAGACTATGACATGGTGCTATTAACTTCCAAGCCCCCACCTCTCCAAAACGTAACATAATTAAAACATAAAGCAGTAAACAACAGAAAGAATAAAATCAAAAATCTTTTTAATTTGGGACATGCCCCTACAGCTAACACAAAAACAAAATCACTACGCCTGCATCCTGTTTCATGACCTATCACAGGAACAGCAATCATGTATTTTATTAAACTTATTTTGAATGTCTATTACTTTAAAAAAAACATTACTAAGCCAACCAATTTTATTCTGCACATAAATGATGCATATCTTTACCACAAAACCAATACCGCTAGGCTAAGTCACCCAGGCAACTACCCGTCAATATTGTTTTGCTAATGCCCGGCCCCTGATGGTGCTTGTACCCACAACACAGATACCACTAGGAATGCAACTGCTGGTGAGCAACCTTTTGAGAGTAGATGCACTCTTGACAAAACTGAAATCTCATATTTTGCTGACTCTTCTGTTTTTGCTATCACTCAGCTGCACTACTGAAGCCACTGTGAAGTAATGTCACGTTACTCTTCCTAAAATCTGTCATACTAGAAAGCTGTTAATAAAGAGTCTCAGGGAAAGCTATAGCTTACTGGCTTATGATAACTACTTTTTAGTACTTTGGTGATCATTTCTATTCAAAAAGGATCTGGGTGTTTTATTATGAATGATAAGCCAATGTCTGGCCCCTGGAACAGAAAAAAAATCTCCTTCCATAATGACAGCTATATGTTAAACTCATAATTAGCTTAACAAACAATTTTCTAGGAATCAGTTACACTTTTAAAATTCAGGATGTTTATAGCTTTGATAAAATACAATTTCAGGCATCGCCATTATGCCTGTGGTACTTAAAACCTTTTTGTGAGGATCACAAGTTTGTCTGAAAACATTAGTTTTTATAAACAAGTGTGTGTTGCTTTCTCCCTTCCCCATCCAGTTTTTTCCCCACCCCTCTCTGTGTGTGTGTGCCCATTTAGGTACAGCATCACATATACATGTGCCCACACACACACACACAAATGCAAGCAATGTACAGTATACAAAACACGAGTCTTTGAGAAAAGTTAGCTAAACATCTAGTCTGCAAACACATGATGCATGCATCAACAACCACCAACACTAACATCCCCTCTGACACCCAACCATGCAACAAAACAAATGCCGTCTTGCTATGCATGCATCTTACCAATTATATAGCCCATAACACAGTCATCAGGCAGCCGAAGCTTTTCACCCAGTGTCATAAGACGCCCTCCACTAAAAACAAAATCCATGTTACAGAAATAGCAAAATAAAAAAAAACTAAAAAACTAAAAAGCAGGTCAGAATTATGACTTAAAGAAGTTCTTTACAGATATAAAGAAAAAAAAGAAAAAAAATGCAATCAAAATAAGGTGAAAGCAAAACCGAAATGCAGCTGATGTACAAAGATGTTTTTGGCAAGATACAGTTGAAAACAAAACACACATAATGAAGTGACAGAAATAAGGTATCACTGTGAGAGATTCCACCACCATATCAAGCAGCAGCTTATATGCTGCCGACTGAAAATTTTAAGAATTAAAAAAATATACAAAAGACTTTATTCCAAACAGAGAAAAAAAGTTTTTGAGATTCCTGCTTCTAGCACTAGACTACGTACCTACTACAACAGTACACTGTTCAACTATGAGCTTCTGAAGAATTAACCTACCCAGCATGTGGCAACATCTTCAGGGCCAAAGCACGGCTGATGCAGAAGGCACTGCCAGTGGCAAACCAAAATGTTATTTTTGCCTGTACATACACAGAATGCAGATCACACTGGATGAGCACCACACTGCTGGTGCTGTAGATGACTTTCAGAATTAAATTTTCTAGAAAAGGAACTTTTGAACATTGAGATCTTGACAGACATTAAGATAATACATATACATTAAACCAACTAACTAAAGAATAGCTGAAATTACTTTTATAACTGAAATATCTTTTACAGCGGGTGATTCTCCTAAAATTTTCTGGAAGTGTAAGCAAGCAATCAGTATTTAAAACAAACAATTTACAATAATCATAATTCTGACCACATTAAAAGGTCAATCTTCTGTCAGTCTTTATTAAAGTAATTAATCAACACTGGATCTCTCATCTGCCACAGACATCTTTATTAATATAAGAGTAGCAGAGTTTAAATGACAACCCATCAGTTCCCGGGCACCTAATTCTAACACTCAACACAAACAGAATCTGCAAAGAGCACACAAAATATTTTTTCTAAGCCTTATTTCATTGTCATGTGATGCTCAGGATTCAAACTTACACCTGGGTTTTCAAAATCATTGACTTCTATGGGATGGCGCAGACTTGGTTTTCCAAGATACCAGTCATCTGTGTGTTTGTACTTCTGCAGTAGTTCTGTTAGCACGGGAATGTTGACATAAATGTCATCATCAAAGTGACACATCCACCTGCAAAAATCGAAAAAATAATGACATCAAGTGCAAAAACTTGCTATCACTGTCAGAATAGCCCAACAAATGATGGTGGAAATGTAGAATGATAAACACACGAATTTACAAATAATAAAATCAAAATTAGCTTTTTATAAAAAGATTTTTTTCAAGTTATAGCTTTTCTTGCATTACTCTTAGTATTAAAGCATATGAACAAGTGTTTTTGTGATAAACTGCAACATTTCTTCAAGCTTATGAATTTGGTAGAACCACTATTAAAACATATTCCAATTAATTTTACTATCATATAAAATGTTTCAAAGTAAAAATCTAGTTTAAGAAAGCATACCTCTTTTTGGATGCAAGGTATGCATCATATTCAGCCGACATCTTACAGCACAGTGACTGGCTGCAATGAACACAGAAATAAAATGCTAATAATAACAGACTATTTTTTAAAAAATATTCTTTCTTTCAGGGAACCTCTCATCCCTTATCTCTGATTCTCTAAGGTTTCCCGCTCGCTTGTACCTCAAATCAATATTTCTTAGTCGTTTTACTGAAATAAATTAATTCTGCATAATGTTTTAAAAAAATGTTAGTCACGAAGTGATAAATACAAGTACACACTTATTAGTACTCACACACTTACAAGCACACACAGATCTGTTGGTGATGCAGTGGCCCTGGGCCTTTATTTCATTCTGCACCATCTTGAAAAGGCAAGCACGTACGCTAGAGTTCTGTTTGTTGACTTTAGGTCTGCCTTTAACACCCTAATCCCTCACAAACTGTTTAACAAGCTCTCTGCAATGTCTGTTCATCTGTCCATCTGTTACTGGATACTGCAAGTCGTCAAGATTGGGAACCTAGTCTCTCACCCAGCTAGGCTGAATGCTGGCGCTCCACAGGGTTCTGTTCTGTCACCTTTACTGTTCACTCTGTTCACTAATTACTGCATTTCCTCTGAACCATCTCTAATCATGATAAAAATTCTCCGACGACACTACTGTCAAAGGACTTATTTCTAATCTCGATGAGAATGTGTACCGTCAGCAGACAGCACAACTGGTTGGCTGGTGCTCCTCCAACAATCTGGAGCTTAACGTGTCCAAAACTAAAGAAATGATCATGGATTTCCGGAAGCACAAAATGCCACTCACACCACTAGAGCTAAATGGTGAGATGTTTGAGCAGGTTGACACCTTCAAGTGGCTGGGTACAATCATCTCTAAAGAGCTTTCGTGGACCCCTAACACCACATCCATCGTCCAAAAATGTCAGCAGAGACTGCACTTTTTACAACAGCTAAAGAAATTTGAGGTGCACAGATCTATCCTTGAGAAATTCTACCATGCGGTGATGGAAAGTATTCTTAGTTTCTCAGTCACAGTCTGGTATGGCAGCGCCGGCAGGAAGACACAGGATCAATTAGAACGTGTGGTGCGCAGCGCGTCTGAGATCATTGAGCAGGACCTTCCATCGCTTGCCTCACTGTACTCCTCATGTCTCGTTTGCAGATCCAGGAACATCGCTGGTGATGTGACCCAGCGCAGTCACATGTGAGTATCCCCAGCAGTTAAACGGATTTTAAAAGTGTATGGAGATAGATCTTTAAACTAAAACACTGTTTTAACTTAAAGGAAGTGTATTCTGAGTGAAAATATAACAAATCCAATGCTAAAAGAGTATATGTGAATTTTTTTTTGGGGGGGCATAAATTTTGTGCATCCCAGGCCATCTGTGTCTATAGAAACAGTCTACGTCCACCTTGGATTTCCTTTATTGGGGGGGGGGGGGAACAGCAATTAGCCACATTCAACCACACAACATAAAAACATTTTGTCCAGTGGAATTTCATGTGGCTATTGACAAAGCCATCCGCAACCTTCACAAGTTGGCCAGATTTTCAAACTCTGTCGAAAAGGCACTTTCGCTGAGTACTTTCTGAGCATAGCTCTAAATTTACCAAACCAAAGAACTATTTTTATAACCAGACAGCCAACATCTTCACTTATCATTCATGATGGAATGGAAAATCTTTAGTAACAGTATTTCTTTGACTTTTCGCTGATATTTTAGGAAATTTTAATCCCCCCAACTTTCCAGTGACTGGACATTGTACTAGGATTAGGAATTACCCCAAATTATCCAGTTTGTCTTAACCAACAAGTATGCAACCTGTTATCTACAGATATTTAACTTAGTGGTGATAATGGGCTTATCGTATGTCTGTAAGTGTCTGTCAGTGTCACATGTATTGTCTAAAGTCAGAGGTGGCACCAGTTTAAAGGTACTCAGACACAGAATAACAAGTACGCGCAACAGCTATCACTATGTATTACAAACTACGGTTTGTTGTGAACGCATTTTTTGTGAAAGTCTTCATAACATCAAGAAAACACGATCCCATAACCTATAAATCTAAGACTTTTTTTCATCTGCTACACTGCTGGAGGAAAATCTCATGGCCGCCGGGTGACATCATGATGTTGATACTCCCCAGATAAGAAACTACTGCCTTTGCTCTGGCCTCACACAAATATCGCTGTTCTGCCGTTCTACAGAGGCAGGTGGTAGAATATGGGAAGTCGCTGATTCACGTGCATTTTACCACATGAGACACAGTCATACTAACAATAATATCTGCGAGTTGATCACCGAACGCGAGTATATTGCAAGAAATTTGTGGCTGTAATAAATACCTCCATATAGTGTTTTAGAAGGATTGCTGTTTTTTGCTGTTACAACTATGTGTCAAAGACCTATAAGGCTTGCAGTGTGGAAGTTCTTGCAGGATTCTCCAGCTTGCTTTTCCTTCCTACTACATCAAGGAGGACACCCCTCGTCTCCTCCAGCCCCTGCCCTTAGAAAGCTTGATTTTGCTTACCGGTTGTGACTTGAAGAGCAGTTGGTGTTGATAAGGTGACCACCTGGTTTGAAAAACACAGTGTGTTTTAAATAGACCATTAATTCACTTGCAGCTTATTATGACCGTATGCAGTGTCTGTTGGTTGTATGCATATGGTATATGCAGAATTCATTCTATAGCTGGAGCCTTCCATTGTGTGTATATATATATAATAATGAATTGTATAACATGTTCTGCTCATTGTATAAAAAGAATGAATTCTTATAGAATTACACAGGTATAGTTATAGAATTCATTGTATGGTTAAAGAATGAATTCTATTATTATAGAATGAATTCTTTAGTTAAAGAATGAATTCTATAATTACAGAAATATTTCTTTAGTTATAGAATTCATTCTATAATTCTAGAATGAATTCTGTAACTGTAGAATCCAATTCTTTATATACCATGAGCATTATCCCCATTACCCTCTTGCCACCCCATACTTTGCAGTTTCCCTTTCAGTATAATTTATTTAGTACTAATGCTGTCCACCCAACTTTATCTCACAAGTTACATTCTTGAAGTATAACTGTTTGGTGGTTATAACAAAAGCAAAATCCCTTGGTGATCCATTAAATACTGAAAATTTACATTGAAGAAATTACAATGTATGTTTTTAATAAGTGCTATCATTATCAACAGCATTCTTTACAATTTTTACACACACTAACATCCACAAAGCTTTGTTTAGTTTCCAGTTATAATAAAATACACTTAAAAACCCTGATGTATATCACTGTCATGTATTGAAAGACATAAGGTTTGTAAACTTTTACACTTTACTAGCTTACCTGTTAATTGGTTCATTTCCTTGTCATCAGAATCCGTGAAAAAATATGTCTGGAAAAAAATATTTCCACCGAAGATTGCAACAGGTACCTTGCAGTGTTCATCGACAAAAAAAAAATCAATTAAATCTCATCTGCCAGTGTTCATCGACCGTTCCATAACAAAATAAAATCTCATCTGCCCTAAGAATTCTGTTACTGATTCGCGGCGGGGCGGGGCGGGGGGGGGGGTCAACAACTGAACAAGTGTTTTCTGTCACTGGCGTAGCCAGCCTTTTGAATAATTATATCATTAAAAAAAATAATTAATACCTGCTGAATTTAGCAGATATATGGGACAAAAAAATTAAGTATCAAACCTGATCCCTCGCCAGTAAGAACCATGTCTGCACGACCAGCTGTAGGCGGGACGCGTGGAACTTGCCCGTTGTTTTCACGCTGATGAAGACATCAGAAAGTTCAGTCCGCCGAGCGTGGCCGTGGGAAAGCTGGCCTACTGCCAACTTTGTAGACAGTTTTTCGCCGGTTCCCGCCGAAAGAGATCGCAGTAAAGTATACCTTTCGTCATTGTCCACTCCCGCATTCTGACCAAAATTTGCAGGAGCTTGTAGCTGGTCTCTGCTGGGGTCTTGAGTTAAAGTGTCAGCTGAGCTAGCATTTCCTGCACTCGTATCCTGCCGATCGCCATTGTCGTGTCTGCGACGTCCCAAAACTTTTTCGGGTGCACAATCACCCGAAAAAAGTTCAAAACCAATCAGTGCATTAAATATTATGAAAGCAGATAAGAAGGCGGCAAGTTTAACCGCCTTCCTAAAAGATACACGCATATCTTGCTGAGATTTTCCATGAAAGCAGCATTTTGTCATAGGACATACCGTCACATCTAACTTCTGTACTTCAGTACCTCTGCCACCAAAAGATCTACTATTTTTAGAAACTAGAGGAGTCATGAACCCAGGTCAAATCTAAACAGCGCATGCGTTCAATGACCCAGTAGGCAACTTCCGTGTACACAATGGCGAGTGACTCTTGGTATGAAATAATTTCTTCTTGATCTTATAACTGTGTTATCTCACCATAAAATTACTTATAAACTGTTTAAAATTCACTATTTAATTTTTCTGACTCCATAATTAAGAAATGAAAACTCTAAACAACTGTGCGACGAAACAGTCTTTCGGAATGTTAGATCATGTGATTTAAATTTTAATACTCATACTAGTGAGTAGTGTACCTACGTTAATGACTAAACAACAGTTTGCATTTGCTACTTTCGCATCTGTCAGACATAGTGTCTGATAGCTGCTGGGACAGCTTTATATCCTACATAACACATGTTCGTCAATCACTGCTTTTCCGTGGGGTTTCATGTCTATGATGTCACTGAAAATGCAGAAGCCGACAGAATCATGAGTATATGACACACACTTGACACTGACAGCGAGTCGAGTGACACGCCCAGTTAAAATTGTGTGTAGTGTATCTTATGTGCATCCACACCTATTTACATCGGTCTTAAGTCAAAATGTTTTTTGACATGAACGATGAAGACACTGTTGTTAATTTACTACCACATCACCTAACTAATGATCTTAACTAACAGCCTCTGAGATAAGGAAGAATTTAATATATGAGTAAGTAATAGGATTACACAAATTTGGATATACATCAGTACGTACAGATACTTTGGGACAATAGAATACAATACTGAAAAGCAGAAGATTTGAATCTTGCACTGAAAAGAAAATTAAAATCAGGATAACAAAACAGCTGTTTGCTACCATCTGTGAAGAGTAAGGAAGTACAGGTATGGGGTATGGGTATTTGTTACTTAACATCCAGCCGCAAACTATGTGCATATCAAGATGGAAGGAAGTTCAGGTGGGCATAACTGTGTGTAGAGGTACATATATGTGTACATGGTTGTAGATGCATATGGTTATTTGAAAATTTTAATATTTTGATTTTCATGATGTATGTATTTGTTCTGTGTATAGGCATGCATTTCTACATAACTGAAACCAAAATGCCTACTTCTTATGGTCTAATTGGCAGGAAAAAAGACTCTCTGCTTTTTTCATACATTTGCAGGTTGAGTGAGTATGAGGCATGCTCCCTGTTGGGGCAAAAAATAATGGAGACCATCAATGAAAGAAATAAATACAGCCGGACAAGTTCAAACTACACAAAGGTAGATTTAAGCATATTATTTCATAAAAATAGTTTGTCATCGTATCAAAGGTTGATTTGAAAAAATATTTACTGAACATAGGTCTTCAGTTCAATTGATCAAACCGGGAAAAATCACTTGGGTCATATGTTGGTTGGGATTTTTTTCAAGTATTAAAATGTGTTCTCTGTTCTCAAGAACAAATGTGAAAAGTTTCTGAATCTGACTCATAAGTTGTCACAGCTTGTGACATACTATTACTGTGGTCAGAATAGCAGCTTTACATAAGGAAATCAGAGCAGTTCACTCCTCCTTTTTCTGAGGTGGAGCAGGACGGGGATTAGCATACAAAACACTTTCCAATAGCATCTTAAAGAAAAAAAGACCATGATGTCTAAAGTGACTACATAGTACAGTGTATTACAAAAATTAAGCAAGTGCCAAAACTGGGATGAAGGAGTAGTTTTGCTATTTCTCAGTTGTACTTGGATACCAGTATAGAAGAAGTTTGCCTGTTTGTTTTCAGCTGTCTGCCACTGCGAGAACTTCCCTTCGCCAGTTCACAAGTGACCTGAATCGTCTCAAACAGAACTTAATGAGAGCTTCTTCATCATATCACATGTATCTTTAAGCAGCCTGCTCGGGGTTTATTCATATATATATATATAAATTCTTCTTATTCAGCTGCTGCAAATTAAGTAAAACAGAGCTTTTTATGGACATTGCCTTTTGATGTACATGTATATTTTTAAAATGTAAGGCAATTTCAGAATGTCCTGAAGGAGAAGATGTAGCTTATTTTCATGCTTTATGCAAAGATTACAAGTTTGCATGCATTTCACAAGAGGTGGCTTTGTGTGACAGCATGCATGTGCTTGCACCTAAAGTTGGGTATGTGAGGAGTTCACATTGGTAGATGCATCACAAGGTGGATGGAAAAAATCTGTAGGGCCTTGATTTGTTTTGTTTTTGATTTTTTTTATTTGTTTAGTTGGGTTTGTTTTTGTTTTTGTTTTTGGATGAGTTAGCAGTTGCACATAAATTCTCAGTAGGTTCTTTTCATAGACACAGTCCAGCAGAAGGGGTACTGAGATGTGTTCGGTGTAAATAATGACCTTTCTTAAATGTAAAACAAAGGAACTGGACCAAGCTAAGACATGACAAAGACGAAGACAATCTACATGTTTTGGGGCACTACCCCTTCATCAGGACGACACAAAAACGACAACAATGAAAACAGAAGAAAAAGACTTGGCTTCAGTAGATATTGTAAATAATGACCACAAAATCCACAGAGTCCATGGTAATGCAGTCTAAATGGACAGTTCTTTATGCTATAGTGACTGGGCTGATGTTGCAGGCATTTCTGTAGCATTCTCTGTAGTGAGAGAAATCAGAATACATGTACACAAATGCACGATGTGCTCATTGTAGACAGGCACGACCTGCTGTGAGTAAAGTTTCACCCAGCTGATGAGATTGATGCATTCAAAAGAATCAGCATCATTATACCTTCACTGATTTAATCTTGGTTTTCACTCTTTTGTCCATTTACTTTCTTTTAGTTTGTTCTTCTAACTCTTAACTCAGCTGTGGCATGCTGATGTAGCTCTATGATCTAACTGAAGCACTGCTAAACAGGGATGCTACTGTCATCCCCAGATCATAGGCAGGTGGCCTCCATCTGAAAATTCAGGGTGCTTGACAGCAATGTATTACAGTGATCTGCTTGCTTGGTATTTTTTTCAGACCTCTGTTCTCCAGGGACTCACTGAATGGTGCAGCTTTCTGTCCCAGGGGCAAACTATTTTGCATAAGTATTGTGTAAGGTGGCCACCAAACTACTTGAGGGCCTCTCAAAATGCATAAAATATGCTAAGCAGTGCCAGAATGTGATTGCTGATCTTGATTGGATGGTTTTCTTTAACTGCATCAGAACACAGCGAGAAGTTGAACGTCGGCAGCAAATGCTAGATAGCCTTGTCACAAAGGAGAAGCACATTGACCAGGCTTTCAGAAATGACAGCGGAGAAAGCAGGTATGTTCCTAAGAGCGTTTTGGGATGAAGCATGTAACCAAATGTTGGCATGCGCACAGTCCGAAGTAAGATAGTAGTTCTGCAACACCGTTTAACTCTTTGCACTCATGTCAAAACATGTTGAAAGTAGAATATTTCAGAACGTCAGTTTCAACAGTTGCACTTACCCTTCACAGCATGTTGAAACATACACAGTTTTCACAAAAATCATGCAGACGCTTCTGAAAGTGTAAGGGAACTAATCCTGGTACCATTGGAAAGCTCTATCATCAGTTGTGTCCCCAGCACTGTAAATAATTTTTTTTAAAATTTAGATTCTGTTTGACGATAGTTTTTGCTGAGTAACTGCTTACCAGGGCAGTTACATGACTCACAAGAAATGGCTGCCAGATAAAAGAGAAAATTTCAAATGCAACCAAGTTTGATAGAAAAAGATCCTTTAAATATAATTTAGTTCAGAGAATTTACTAAATCTTGGATTTTATTCAAGGTCAGAAACGATGATAATATACGGTTCAGAGATGTCGAAAGTGGGCAAACGGTGATGCACAAAATTTATTAGACATTTATTATTTTGTGCATACAGTAACCACATTCGACACCAAATGGTAAGTACTATTTAAACTTTTCCAAACAAAGTTCTTTAACAATTTTAAAGTAAAAGATTTGATTTTTCCAAATATAGTATATTACTGCAAGTGTCTCAGTTTATTAACAATTTTTGTGTGTGTGAAACATGCCAATATCTGTGCACCATCAACGTCATGCATAGATCTATGCCCTATGAGTGCAAAGAGTTACAGATGGTTTGAAATTTTTTTAAAGGTTATTCTGTGTCTATGTATGGTACATGTATATGTTCATTACATTCATTGTAATTTCAGAACAAAATCAGAAATAAGATTCAGTTTCATGTAATGATCCTTCTAGCACTTTAAAAGAGAAAAAGGTATTACTGTGTGGTATATGAGATACCAGTTATTTTAATTTTAATTATTAAAAATGAAATTTTATGAAAATGTTTGGGTCATATATATATATATATAACACCTCCTCCTTTTAATTATAGAGGATATAGATGCATTAGTGTCTAATTTTATATTGCATAGATATGTCCAAGCATCCAACAGGTAAGATCAGCCTTGTACTCTGCGGCTCTGTAAAAAAGGAAGTTGCACACAATTGAAATGAATCCTTTGACAAGATTTCACAAAAAAGTTCTCTCATGGTGCAGCATAAGCACCTGGCTTGATTTGTTCCATCTGTAATGTTACAAATTCCTGTGTGTGCAATACAAGGTGACAGTAGGATAGTTCAGAAACTGTGATTAAATGCTTCAGTTGGGGGAGTGTGGGGGCCTTGAAATCACATTCTTTAATCCACCTTTTAAGAAATGCTTAAATGTAAGTTATTAAAGTCCGATGAAAGTTGTGAACTTCTGATTAAAAATAGGTGGCTGGTAGCTTAGGAGTAATGTGCTTGCCACTGATATCGAGGGTGGTGGCATATTTTTGTACACTATCAAACCTTACGAGTTCTTAAGTCATTCCCAGTTACAATTACATTTAGTTCTACACTAAGCCTAGTTCCAGGCCCAAAACCTAAGTGATGCCAAGCCAGTTAAGTAGATTATCATCATTTGCCATCATTACGTTGGTCATTGTGCTTATCGTGGAACCCTGCATGTGTTTTTATCTGGTGTCTGTCTCATCATCGGTGGGTGGGGGGAGGGAGGTTTGTAGGGGGGAGTCAGTTTTTTTGTTGTAGGAATAATCTTTTGTAGGCTCTTTTAGTGATCAAAGATGCAAATTTTATGTCCTGAGGAGCCAAACTAAAACATCATTTATTATTTTTAATACATTAATGCACATTTGCACACATGGAAATATGAAGAAGGAATACAAGGTAAGGGAGGGTTTTTTTAAATTTCTGATCATGTTGTTTTAAATGTATATGGTATTTAGTGCGCTGTTAAATCGCTTGATGGAAATGACAGGCTAAAATATGTGGTTAACAGATCTACGTTGATAGTAATATGCAGGAGAGTATTAAGATGGGGTAAAAAAGAAGTATCGGCTGCAGCATGGTGGTAAAAGACAAGACTGGACGAGACAAGGGGGCGGAATTTTTCAAATGGCACCAGTTTAGGTAGGCAGATGGAACCCAGCAAATTGAAGAGTTGTTCCCCTTGCACTGAGAAAGCAGGGTGTGCATATCGTCTGCTTTCAACCAGGAGCCGTATTCATGGCCTTTGGTTAAACTGAAACCGATCGCGATCACGTGACAAACTATCAAAGTCGCTTACTGATAGTTTGTCACGTGATCGTGATCGGTTTAGGCTTAACCACACGGCCCCTGAAACCGAAGGCTGTCGGCCGCGAGTGGGACAACTCCGTGTAACTTGGTGGTGAAAACCAGTCCTAGAATCCACCCATTTAAGATTCATGTGGCCGGCTTAAGTGCATTTTCCCCCATGATATATTGTTTCGTTCAACTCAGGGGATGAGACGCACAACACCGTTTTTGCAAGCTTCAGAAATCTTGATCGAGTTCAACGAAAACCGCTTAAAATAAATAACTTAATTCTGCTGTCTCCAACACAACTGCGATGCGATTCTCAAAGACTTGCGTGCAGACAGGTTGTTCACAAAAATGCCATTGAGATACTGGAGGAGAATGGCTTGACCACAACTATATTACATTGCAGACTGTGTTGGATGATTTCTTCAACGACCATGTGAGATGGGCATTTAGCCAGCAATCTTACCTGTACACACGCGCGTGCGTGCGTGTGTGTGTGTGTGAGAGAGAGAACACTTGCATTGTTGCAGTGGACCCAACAAGACGAGACACCATGGTAGCTTTATCCGTGTAAGAGTACACATACAACATAAAAGAAGAAGAGATAATTTTTAAAGAAATCAAACTTGAATAATAACCAGATTCATTTGAAATGCGGAGCACTGAATACGTTTGAGCACATCTTGCCTTCGCACCTAACTGCAGAACCGTCATTTACATGCACTGCTGCGGATTTCAATGAATACTTACGTTGGAGGGTTTCCGTACACATTCGGCCCGTATTGACATGTCGTATTTGAAGCACGCGAAAATATGTTTTAGTTTTTTTCCTTCTCTTCATCTTTTGATGAAGACGCGGATTGCACGGTGTTCACCTTTGCGAAGTGTCCGCTTGCGACGTAGAACGACGGCTGAAGAGGGGAAGAGCTCAGAATGGCGCGGCATTGTGGGGCTTTTTCGGCAAATAAAGTGGATGATGGTATGCGAGGTTACAGACGACACTGAGTTGGGGTTGGGGGGGAGAATTTGGTGTGTGCTGACGTGTCATCCTGTAGACTAGGCCGTCGCTCATGAAGGAAGCCGCATAAAACGAAGAAATTTATCGTATCCATCCACTGTGCTGGTAGAGGGATCAAGTGTAAGCGAGAGGAAAGGAAAGCGACTTGCGTTGCAGACTGACTTGGGCTGTTCTGTAGAAACCGTTTTTGTCGTCACGTTGAGCTGCTCTTACTTGTCCCTTACTAGGGATACTGTTACTGTCCTTTTCTGTTAGTGCTGCTCTAACTTTTGTCCTTATCTAATGTTGGTATGAGGGGGTTTTACCTCCTCGCAGCCTACTGGCTGAAGCGGACCCGATTCTGAAATTCCCACCGACTTGGGGAACGCATGCGCAGACCACCTTTTATCCCGCTTACGCTCGCGGACTTGTAATATAAACTTGAAAACAAAACCACTACCTTAATACCAAACCCTAACCCCCTTCCCTTCCCCCTCACCCCCAAAAAATCGTAAGGGTATCTAAGAATCGAACATAACCGTAAAGCCCAATGTCTTTACCACTCAGCTATCGATTACCACGGAGGGTCTCTTCCCTGTAAGCATAAGACGTGACGCTGTGCACAGGTCATGGCTTGACTTATAATTATCTGTTGTTGTGGTTAGCAACTAGCATGCTCATGCACAGCGCACTTGATACACTGCGCATGCGTTCCCCAAGTCAGTGGGAGATGGAAACTCTACCGGTTGGACGATTGTTTTTCTTCTGGTCTCTAGGAAACCCAATATGCGCGGACGTTAGTTCTTTTGCCCTTCAAGTTTTGCTGGGGGGGGGGGGGGACGTTGTCCGTGTTTGCAAAATGAGGACTTAAGGGAAGTAATGCTTTGCACACAGACCAAAAACTTACTCAGGTACATCACATCGGTCTGTGAAAAGGTTTGTGGATTTAAGTGAAGACCCTTATCTGAAGGGTAGATTACAAGATAGAAATCTGAACACCTTCATGGAGCCGATTTCCAACGTTTGGGCAACGTATTGGCTTATACGCCACCAGATTTTTGGCTGGCAGAAACTTGTTTCTCGCATATTTTTATTTAATAACGCCTCTACCCTCCGGTTTGGTCTGCTGTTTCATTTGCTGGTGACGGCTGAGCAGTTGGCTTTACCCGCTACTGTGTACTGTGTACTCGGTGGTGGTGGTGGTGGTGGTTATTTGGACAGTGCTTCCACCTCGCGGCGATTTCGCACTATGGGGGATGAGGGTCCTATTACTAAGCTATGCACTGAAAGAACCACCAGACTGATGGCTGCAGTAAGATGGCCAGTGCGGACAGGCAGTTTAATGTGCGGGCAAATGGCCGAATGGAGCTTGCACAATGTTTCACTCCAGGAAATAATCCTTAGCCACACCAGGATTCGAACCAGCAACCTTCCATCTGCTAGTCCGCAGCTCTACCAACTGAGCTAACCAGGCCTCCTGAAGTGTGCGACTCGGCATCAGCTGTTGTCTTTTTATACTGTCTACATTTTCAGTTTTCCTCTTCGTGGCACATGAGGCTTGCCCAAGACAGCTGGTAGTGGTAGAGGTGACGGTGGAGAAGGATAGACCCACTTTCTTGTAGTGGCCATTGCAATCGCGTTGGACTAGCGCTGGATAGCTGGCGAAGAATTCACCTGGGGGTGTTTGAGCAACGGCCGCGAGGCGCTGGGACAACAGCACGTAATTTCCCGCCACTCGCAAACTAACGGTCGGCCACGGCGCCTTGATTCCTAGCGCAAACAGGCAGATTAGCAAAACCAACTGCGCGGGAGCTAGGAATCTCCCTCGCCGTCCGCTGCATCCTCCCATGTGCTTGTCGTCCAGCCGATCGGAGCCCAAGTCGTTTCTGTTCCCTCTCCCCGTCTACATCCCCCCTGCCTCCCCCTCCGTACCCTGACCACCCCCCAGCCCGACCAGCTTGCTGGACCCCTCGGAAAAGTTCAGGCAGGTGTCCCCCAGGTTCGCAAATAGGACGTGCTGCTAGAGCTAGTAGGGCGATGACTGCAAGTGAAGGTAGGCCGCGACGTCAGATTTTGTTTAGAACTGCAATTGCTCTGACATCACGACCTCATCTCACTTGCGATCCTCGCATGCCTTAAGTTCGACAATGCCCTTTCGACTAGCGTTACGTGATGGAGCGAAACGCTCGTGATTTACCTTGGTGCTCAGAGTGTGTAGGTGGTGGTCCTGGTGGTACGGCGTTCGGAACGGGAGGGGGCCAAGAAACGTAACCAGCTTCCATAACAACCAGTCCATACATCTATTGGGGGGGGGGGGGAGAGGTAGGCAAGGACTTTTAAGAACTACACAAGGTTATAGCTTTATAATTCCATTCTGTAGAAATTCAGTGCATCGTATATACCTATACAGTTCGTTCTGTACCTTTATGATGAAAATGAAAAGTATTGCTATAGAAGCTTATGAAATGAAATTGTTATCTATATTATGAAACTTGCTATAGAATGAATGTTATGATCCAATGCAAGCATTGTGTCGCTATAGACAGGGATGAAGAGCGGCCCTACATGGAGGATTGTATGTCTATCCCTCTTGGTGATCTGTGCACAGCCAAAGACCTATCCCCTCCCGCTCTGAGACAGGATAGCAAACGCGAGAAGGCACGTGCGGCAGCTTGGGGGGGGGGGCGACGGGGGTGGAGGACTTGGAGCATGTGGTGGCGGGGGATGACACCTGTGTGTGAGATATGTCCATATGAAGACGGGTTTAGTTGGAGCGCCTGTGGGGAAAGGCAGCAGGGTCATTTTGTTTGATTTCTTTAAAGTCTTCTACGCGCGAAGGTTGACATCGTCGAGTTTGATGTGCGCTCCTCGTTCTCGTGATTTCACATACGCACTCGATTTTTGAAACGCCGCCAGGATAGTTTGCTACTGTTGTAAGAGAGTGAGGGGGTGACAGGGTGCAGAGTGGTAGAAATAACAATATGTGCATTCTACATATATTTAGGATATTGCAGCGTCGTTATAATTCAGATATCCTGATAATGTGTGTGGCATTGTGTGCGAACGTGTATGTGGTCTGTCGCACAATTTTTCAAAGCCAGCTAAAACGTATCTTGACTGTTGAAGTACAGAAATAAGTAGTTCCAGTAGTTGCTGCATAGTGAAGCATAGCGAAGCTCTTGATTGGGACGATTCAGTTTGTTGCATGGCTAGGACGTCTTAACAGAACGTTCGCCGAATTCTTTATTTGACCGCATTTGGTCTTGTTTGGAACAGTCACCCCATTCACACCCACCCCACCCCTACCCCCACGCACCACCGCTTTCTCTGGTGCACGGCTGCTCCGGAGCGTGCTGTGAGAACCTGCTTGCCTTCCTATTACTTCCACCTGCACTGCTGTAGTCATTATCATCTCCCACCCACCCCGTCACTTCCTCCGACAGGGTGGTAAAAGCTGATTGATGCTAGTGTCACACTTGGGCTTAATCACAAGTATGCTGTGTGCCGATTCCCGTGCAGCTGGATTAGACTGAGAAATTGTGTGCCCACACCTTTACACAAAGCAGTGCTACGATAAGGAAGTAGAGGCTGGGTCTGTCTTCCGGTTCCGTCAGAGCGCCAGCGGTTACGCTTCATCTTTATTAGATCACGCATGCAAACGTATTACTTTTCAAGCAGGGCATGTATTATTTGTGCTTTTAGCTGTTTTTTTAAATTGAGTTTTGCCACTCAAGACTGATGTTCGTGTACATTCGGAATGTGCCATCTTTAACTGAGTAATCCAACAGTTGACGTCAGAACTTAATTCTCTGTGCACTTAAGTTTAACTGAAAAACTCGTTTCTGATTATGTCGCGACCAGCTCGTTGTCATGTCAGGCAGTCTTTGACTTACCTTCGGCAGCTAAATAGCTGTCTTCTCATGCCTCCGCGAATAGATTTGTGTGTGCCTTTAAGTATCTCTGTATGCTGTGTGCGTGTGTGTGCGTGCGTTGCGTGCATGGATGCATGTGTGGGTGTTTTTAAAACAGGCGTTCCTTGCTAGGGCCACCATCAGACGACTTCGGGAACACCAATGACCCTTGGGGTCAGGGAGATCCGCTTGAAGCCGTGAGCAACAGCAACCTACAAAACCAACAACAACAGATTCTCGTAGGTCAGGACTTTGGCATCTTTTGCTGTGAGCGTGGATGGCTGTGCACTGTTGTGTGATACGTGTTCAGAATGTTCCTCTTCATTCCTCTTTCTTTACCTTTCTTGTGACAGGGTTTATGTTTTTGCTCGAGTCTAATCAAAAGTTCGTTTGTCTGATTTTTTAAAATAAAAAGCTAAGAATCTAAAGGTTTTAAGTTTTCTGTCAATTTTATTAGCCGTGTTTCCAATTTTTTTTTCTTCAAAATGTATCCTGTCCCGCTTCGGAATCCTGCTAATTGTTCCAGAGATGTGTTACGTTACGATGGGAGGAGATTGTAGTATGTAGAGTATACCAGCTGGTCAACGCCTACACTCAGATTGTGCGTTGTCTGTTTTGGTACAGATTGGAATACTGCCAGTTTTAAGAATCCGCATCTGCGTGGATAAGTGCGTGCCTGCGTTTGTATGTACAGTATGTTTTTGTAAGTTGGATGGTGTGTGTACGTATGTCACACATATACATATATGTTGGAGGTGGTGTCTGTTGGAATGAATGCGTTCAAATTCCGCTGCGCTTTCTGCTTTCGCATTACCGAAGTTTGAGCAGCCCCACTGCTGCTGTGGAAGACGTAGAGAGTTGGCACGGCTTCGGGCAGGCCGCTTGCCAGCACCACTTCAAAGGCGACAGATATGATGTGTTGTTGATTTTATATATTGGCATGTTTGAGTGTTCTCTGTGATGTGTTGTTGATTTTATATATTGGCTTGTTTGAGTGTTCTCTGTGATGTGTTGTTGATTTTATATATTGGCTTGTTTGAGTGTTCTCTGTGATGTGTTGTTGATTTTATATA
>SMGT01009875.1:231007-245318 GCA_004794575.1 Lanistes nyassanus | reverse complement strand
CCCCCCCCCCACTCCCTCATAGCTCTGAAAACCTTTCCAGCGGTCTGGTCGTTATTTTCACCGATTTCTTTAAAGTTCAATGCAGGGGCTCATTAAATGTCAGACTGAATCAGAGCTACTGTCAGGGGGAAAACCTCCAACGAAATTCCTGGTTTGACGGGAAACGAGTAGTGTTGGACATCAAGGGAGAGAAGGAGGAGGAGAGGGGGGTAAAAAGAATTCATTGTAATTTCCTACATTATTTCTTTTTCTTCTTCTTTCATCTCGTTTGACGTCTTTCTACTAACGTTAGATTTTGTCGACGGATTTCCCCAAACATCAAAGATGCTTCGCGAAAGAGGAATAAGAAGAATGAAAATGGAGAGAAGAAGGAGGAGACTCTCATCAAGATCACTCAGTTACTGGACACGTCTGCACAGGCGTTTGTTCAAGTACTTCTGTTGGTAACAGCGACCGTGGAGGCCTGCTCCCTGTTATGCGTACACCTGTACATGCGGAAAGAGCATAGAGTGCCAGTCCAACCTAGCCGTCACCTGTAAACATTCAACACCTTCGCTAATCTAACACTGGTTTTATAGCAAGCCTTGATACTTTTTGTGTTGAAGAATTCGTTCCGGTATTCTCCATTTTTATTTTAAAACAACGGCAGGATGGGCTTCTGGCTGTCTCGACCCCCACCCCCACCCCTTCCCCCATCTTTGGTTGGTTGGTTCTTTCTCTGTTACTATAGGTTGGGTTTATTCGTCTTAATTAAGTCGATGTGACGGCGTTCTCCCTCGTGCATGCTCGATGGGCTCATGCGCCTGGTGTGCCTGTGTGTCCGTCTCGTGCCGTGCGCAAACTTCACCAGCGGCGTCTATGCGTGAAGCATAAATAGAGACTTGGATGTGCGTGTAGCTTGGCAGCTCTTCGCTGGCATTTGCATTCGTGGTGCTGCCGGGCGATGCTTGCTCATGAACCATCTGTATTTGTCTGGCTAGCGTGGCGTGCACACACTAACTTTCTGTCTCCAGCCTACTGTTTTTGTTTTGATTTTTTTGTTGGGGGGTGGGGTGATGAGAACTTGGAATTTGCGTTTCCATGCGTGTGGGTGAATTGTCTGGAAAGAGGGGGTGGGGGTGGGGTGGGAATGGGGAGTCGCTGTGGGTTCCCTACCGCTTGCTGGTGTTGGAGTTAGTCACGTGTGTCACGCCTTGCTTTCTTGTGGTGGTGTCACAGAGCAAGACAGGGGCCTCGAGGCGTTGTCGCGAGTGATTGGTCGCCAGAAGCAGATGGCCATAGACATCGGAAATGAAGTGGACTCACAGAACGGTAAACTCTGATCAGCAGCTAGCTTTGCAACTGGAATCTCCTTGCTTGCGAGAGACGAGAGTGTGGGGGCGGGAGGACTCAGGAGAAAAGAGAGAGTCATTTTAATGTTGAAAGTCTGTCAAATAAGACTTACAGTTCATGCTTAGTTATGAGACAGTACTCGATAAATTCTTTCCAGAATTCGTTCAGCGCCAACACAATTCGGCGTTGTTAACGAATCTTGGTGTCGCAAGTCGTTAGTTGTCGAGTACCCTGTTGAAGTGAGCACAAGAGTTACGAAAGATCTCGGTTACGTTATTAAAGTTTGAATAATTCTTATGGACAATGTTTGTTGGCAGAGAGGGAGAGAATCATCTGCATATCATTTATAACTAACTAGACGTACGTCAGAGCTCACAATCTATGTGAAATTCTGGCTTTTTTCGGGGACGGGGTAGGGAAACAGCTTCAGTCACAATGCACGCGTTTGGAAATAAAATTCGTGGAGATATGATGGTTTGTTTGTCACCCGGCAGAGATCATCGATGACATCACAAATCACGTGGACGGAACCACTTCCAGGCTGAAGCGAGAAACACATCACATTTCCATTGTAGACAAGAAGTCGAGATCATGCTGTAAGTATCGTGTTAACTAGGAATTCTTTCCTTTCGTTGTCCTGGATGTTCTGAAACTCTGTGGTGTTCTTGAGGAGCTTAATTTTAGGGAAGGGTTGTGATGTGGACGTTTTCTGAAGTTCTCAGTTATAGGTGCTTTAGAATAATTTTAACAGACAAAAAACTGTGCGCCCTCTAAAAACCGCTGTCCGTCCGTCCGTCTGTCCTCCCACCCACCCGCTGGCGCCCCCTCTTCACTAACCCTCGTCCCACTCTCTGCGTTTACCTAGTCCAGCCACCTTCCTGGGCGGATTGATTCCAACGTCGTGATTTCTGAGCAACGGTCCCCGCTCCCAGCCCTGTTGTCAGACCGAAATCATATTTAGTACGACGTGACACCGTCAGTCTGCCTTCGACTATCGCCTTTCGAATCTCGTACTCTGAGACCACAGAGTCAGCAGACATCAGCCATTCATTAGCCATTCTTTGCCGCTTGCTCGCGACTTTAAATTACTGGACAGCACCCTTTATAATGATATATCGGTCATCATAGTCTGCCCGTACCCAATCCCCTCCCTGGTGTCGGTCCTCATCAAACGCTACAGGCACCCAGCTTAAAGTGTAGCTTGCGGATAGTCCCCGCGCCGCAGATTGCCGAAAACTTATCAGGGAGCACAACAGCAGAAGTGACGTTATCTCCAGAAGGAGCAAGCTAGGCGTAGTGTTGTTTAGTCTAAACCAGAGTGTAACTTTTTACGAGTTCATGAGAATCATCGCGCGACTCATTATCGGGTTGTTCATATTATGAGGAAATAGAAGAGGGAGGAAAAGATTTAAATCCATTATATTATATATTTGAGACATTAGCTTCGGGAAATGGTGAGAAGGAACACACATGCTGTCTAGCTCAAGACACCGATCGTGATAACACGATGCACTGATATGATAGATTTTTCATTTTCGTTATTAAAATGTTCCAATTCTATTAATAGTAATTGTTATTATTGTTTTTACTCCTTATGATCTATCCATATGATGCCTTAACAAACTGTCGATCAGAATCGGTGGAATAAAAATCATCGATCAGTGTATAGTAGACACTATCAGCAAATCATGTCAATCCCTTGTAACTGTGGGCAGAATATAAAAGAAGTATTTATAGAAATTTCCAACTGGTGTTTGGAAATCAGCCCACGATAAATCAGTGAACCATTGTTGGGTGTACATTGTTGCAGGATTATTCAGTAAATTTGCAAGTGTCAAAATATTTCAATAGTACTGGTAGTGGTAATATAAAAAACAAATAAGCACGCAAATGGCACCAGGTTTCAAATAGAATATTTTAAAATATGCATGAGTGAGATATAGAAGTATTGTGGCTTAAATACAGTCTAAGTGATCACAACAGTCACATTACTGTTTCAGTGTGAGAAATGTGGAACTCATAATAACATGGAAGCTTTATAGCGCGATATCTCAGCAACATCGAAGGTGCTCTGCATTTTACACAATGTAAATTAACCTATATGGATAAAACAAAGTATAAAAACATTACCCAGTCAAAACCTTTACAAAACACACATTATAACAATGGAAAACATAGTTCTTTCAGTTCTTTCAGGTCATCAAGAACTGAAAGAACTGAAATAAAGATTATTATTATAATGGAAAACATATAAGTACAACCATAAACTATTAATGAGACAACAATAAAACAAAGAAAATAAACACGAGTAAAACTTGTTTAGAAATAGTATTAGCACAATAAACAGCAGCAACAATAAAACAGTACAGATTAAAGTACTGAAACATAAGCACAACAACCTTAATAGTTAATTGAACAGATGAATAGAGATGAAGTGCTGCATTTTCGCTTTTAATGTTACTGCAGCTCCTCTACAACACACCCATGTAGCGTCTTCAAGCTTGACTCGGGTCCATTTTGGACTTGAGGCCATGCTTGGGTTTTCCGACTTTTACCGAATATTTAATTTTTTTGGTGATAGTTTCGAACTTGTAAACGCAAAGTCTGCTTATTAATAAATTTAAGTAGTGACAGATCAGAATTCCGTGATAACAAAGTAGAGGGTTTACACCATAACTGGTAATGTAATATTTGAATTTGTGTGCTTTCATTAATGAAAGTTTCGTATCCACAAGCTACACTTTAACAGTAGTTAGAAGGCGATGTAACGATGTCGTACGGCATAACGGAATCTGTGCTTGCGTCGTGAACCCTTTTCTTACTACAGTGGAACCCGCTTATTTGCTTGATATCGGACTACAGAGTTTACTGGATATAAGCAAGTCTGACACAAAGGAACGTCTGAAAGACTGCTGAAGGGAAAGAACTGAGTCAAGTATGCACACCTAAAGGTTCATAGCGTGTTTCCTCTCTGACGCAGTGACAAACTTTTTCGGTTGTTCGAACTGAAACTCCCATTTCGTCAGGCAATTTTTGTCTAGCCTCTCTATCTTTGATACTATCAAGAACTTTAATTTTGTCGCTTTTGACCTACCAGGTTCTTTTGGGGGGGGGGAGTGGGATGGGATGAGGGGGAGGTGTTGCCATAATGTAGAGTGACCGGGACACGTATGTAACAGTGACCACTGAACTGTGTTCACTCAAAAACGGCTCAAACAATGACTGACTGAACTTGGTCAACCGAAAGCGAAGCTGCATGCAGTGAGGTTTGAATAAGCACCACGTGGTCTTTTTGACCCGACGTATATCCGAGTTGTGTATACCCGTCCACCTTCCCCTCTCCCAGACCAGACATATGGACGCTGGAAGTTTAATATATGCAATAGAAGGAAGGGATTTTACTCGAGATCCATTACCGACATATAGGCTGGTTCCGACATCTAAGCCTGTTCCGACATATTTGCTAGGGTTCCACTGTACTGCCTCCGACCACAGTCGTTGTGCTATGAAACCGATCCCAGATGTCTGTGATCTAAGATATAATGCAACTGCCCGAAATCCCTGCCTCCACATCCCGTGCAAAGACTTGGATATCACAGAAATGGGAAAACAAGGAGGCGCAGCGCCAGCTTAGTTTCTGTTTGCATGTCTTCTGTCTTTGCGGACTTGCATGGGTTTTGCGGGGCTGTCTTTCTGTTACAGGTTATTACGTCGTCATTATTCTCCTCTTTGTCGTCATCATTGTTATCGTGGCTGTTCCTTACAACGGGAAACCATGAGGTGGTTTGTTGATCGTCATGGTGCAGGCAGACCAGAGGACATGGCGACAACTGGAACCAAGACAATTCAACAGTTGGCAAGGATGTGCGAGAACTTTACCTTCCATCCTGTGTGATAATGCTTTCTTGTTTCGTTGATGTGCATGCATATTGGTCGAGTCGACTATTTCTTTTTAAACTGAAGATCCCTATGTATTGTATTTATTTCATTGGTATGCAGTCGTTATCGTTTCTTCAGAACTTTTCCTTTGTGCCATACATTTGGCGACCCCCAACTTTCCAATCCAACTTCAAATCACCACTAAGTTTACGTGAGTGCTGCATGATTGTAAGAAAGTCGGTTGATAAACTGATGCAATTCCACGCACACACGAACACTGGCATGTGTACGCACCGAGGCAAGAGCGTAAACAAGTGTTATCCAGCATGATTTTTGGACTGTAGCACTTTTAATTAATCGCGGATCTGAAGTAGCTGCAATCTGAAAAGAAGTTTACGTAAATGCACGCGCGCACGAATAAGACTTGCAGACATACCCACAGAAGCAGGAGCGGGAACAAGACATGCAGTAAGCTCGATTTTCATGACTGCTGCACCACTCGTTACATTTCGTTAAGCAAGGATCCGAAATGCTGGCAGTCTGAACAGAAAAAGGCTGTAAGCAAATAGCGAGAAGCAAGGTAGGAGAGCGCAGGCCAGTGTTTGCCAACGACGGCTCGAGGTGTGGGTCGGCCTCTGTTGCCGCTAGAGAGCGCCACTTGTCGCACGTGGCTCCCGGGCTCGCTGAACGCGTTACTGTGCGTTCGGATCAACGCGGTTCTGTAGATTTCCGACCTGCTTCTCCACATCAGCGTCCCACGCTGCCTACCTCGGAGGTAGAACGTCGAAGAGGACCCTGCTCAACATCTTCCGTGTGCAGCAGTGTCTTCGACCCCTTCATAGTCCTCTGCAGGGCTGATGCAAACTTTATTCCCCGAAGGCTGTACGCAGAGGTACGCTGTCATCTTCCTGAAACAACACTCACTCTTGTATAAAGTGTCACGTGCTATTTTCTTTATTCTTTTTTCCAGGTGATATCCCAAATAAATGCACATTGTCCAGTCTTCTAAAAATAATGTACATGCTCAAATATAAAGAATATATATTCAGCCCATAGCCGTCCGAGTTGGTTTTGTTCTGTTGGTATACATACAGGATCAGCTTGCATTACCACTGGCATCCTGCGTCATTACCACTTCTTTTCAATTTTCTATTCGTAGGTGTTTATGCATGCTTGCGTTTAGATGTTCGTGTGTGTGTATTTGTATACGTGCGCTCGCTCGCTCGCGCGAGTTCAGGCGTATATGATTTTGAGTTGCAGCATATTTGCATAACCTTAGCAAGGGAAGAGAATAAAGACATCAGATAAGCGCGCTGGAAAGCAGAGAGGAATCCGCAGACTCATGAATGATTTAAGTAGTCCGGACAACCCTCTGCTGATAAAGGCGTTTGAGAAGATGTTCGTTTGATTTTTTGATGCCCTTTGCTTACCCACGCTCTCGGCGTGTGAACTGGTCAAGGAAAGAACCCTGAGTCATACAGTGCGTGGTAACTCTCCGAGCCCTGCCTCATTTTTAGTCTTTCGGGGCTCCAGTAATTTCCTGACCCCCTCTATCTGGGAGTTCCAGTCCGACCAGTTTCGACATAGGGCATTGGGCCGCCGATTTCTGTTAATGATGTTCAGCTACTGCTCTGCTGGGGTTTGGAAAGTACTCTCAGTTTCTGATACAATCGTACTGAACGCTGCTAGGCGCTTTAGTGGGGGAGGGGGTTATAAAACAGATTCCTGCTTGCACTAGGATTTAACGGGAATCAATTCATCTTTGATTGGAGGCTTTCTTGTACTGAAAGCAAACTGTGTAGTTATGTCCTCTTTATTCTTGCCATGAAATTCTTAATGCCCCCCCCCCCCCCCACACACACACAGAGGGCCAAAGAACAAAATCTAAAACTAAAAATATCGACTCTCCTACAGGCATCTTTTAATTTCGTTGCTTGCGTTGGAAGAGCTTGGTGGTTTTCTATATGGGTTAGGTAAGACCATCTGACAGTGGGCGACAAGTTTTGACAATCAGCCGACGCTCCCTTGCATATTTAGACTATCCATAGTATATTCTTTTAAGATACTGTCTTTGGAATAACTCCACCAAGTGTGAGATCAGAAGCGAGTTTTTGTAGCGTTCATCAGTGGACTTTGCTGTTAGACGGGGAAGAAAGAGCGGACGAACTTCAGCTTCAAATATTTTGGCAAAACAAGTCTTTCGGCTATCCATCGAACGCTTTTCGTTGCTGTCCCCCTCCCCCTCCAAGAAAACCCGCCCGCCCCCACCACCTCGCGTTATTGAAAATAGCCGCCTGGCCATCCCAACAGAAAAAGGGCATCCTTTCCCACCCCATCGTGCCCTGTTCTCTGTCCCCAGCCGTTCTGTCAACAGCCTGCTCAAAATGGGGCTTAAAGTGGCACTTATTTTTAATCACGACGAGAATTCTTTTCAGCGTTAGTGCGCCTCCCGCGGCCTGATGGGAAGGCGGTGGAGGCGAGAGTGCTACTGCGCAGGACGTCTGAACAAACAGAAGGAGCGATGTTTTGCCGGGTTCGTCGGCTCAACCACTGTCTTTTCCCATTTCAAGCACGCGCATCCCGTGTTTACGGAAGATCGCGCTTTTAATCGGAGGGAATAATATGTTTCCTTGAAGATTTTCAGCCCAGACGCATGCACGCACGCTTTTGCAGGGAGGGGGAGTGTGGAGCGAGGGCCGAACTCTAGCGCGCAAGATGTCAAGAAAGCTTCGGGTGACAAACCAGGCACGAATGATGTCACGTGACCGGTTTCTGACGAGTCGTTGGACGATATCTGCTCGCAAGTTAGGTCCTGTGACGGAGTTTAGGGAGAGACGTCCCTGCGCGTACAACGCCTGGGCTCCTGATCATCTCTTGCACATCTACATCCTCACACTTTGGGAAGCTTCGGTTTTTCAGAACAGGTGACGATAAGAAGCAGAGGTGAAGGATGACTGGGACAGCGGTGACAGTCGACCACATTTGAAACATCGCTTGGTCGACTGCACAGCCAAGACGGCGACCCGATTTTATTGTACATCCAAGACGATCTTTTGAGTGCCACGAGGACCACAAACTAAACAATTTTACAATTATATTTTAGCGTGGCAGTTTTTTTAACGCCTTCACGCCCATCATCATTACGCTGCCTGTGACATCCCTATCAGCGAGCAAACTAAAGAAGTTTAGCTGATTGGTCGCATAGCGTATAAGACAGGTTGCAGGTCAGAAAAGTCAACTGGTCGATGACAAGACATCCGTGTGCTTGATGCCACTTTTACCTGAGGGAATACAGTGGCTTCGGGGAAGCTGCCGTGATTGGGAGTGGGAGTCCCACTGACAGCAAGAGTGTGGTTATCCCGGTCTGGATGGTGCTAGATTCGCTGAGTTTGTTAAAACCAGGAGGAACTTTACTCGCCACATATCCCGATCGAGAGTGCGTTGCGCGCTTACGTACACGACAATAAGAAAAGGAAAAGATATATAAGTATAATATTTTTTTTAATTGAAACGTAAATTGATTAGCTGCATCCACATGAGACGATCCGCAGATTGAACACGTCCAGTGGTCAACGGCATGTAACATAACTTCGACTGGCCGACTGCACATTTGGTGTCGGTGGGAGTCCCACTGACAGCAAGAGTGTGGTTATCCCGGTCTAGATGGTGCTAGATTCGCTGAGTTTGTTAAAACCAGGAGGAACTTTACTCGCCACATATCCCGATCGAGAGTGCGTTGCGCGCTTACGTACACGACAAGGTTCGCCGAAAGAGGGCGCACATTCTTCCGGTTAAAGGGCTTAACAACGCCATTCGAGCCACTGTCCGATACAGCAAGGTTACAAGAGATTCGGTTACAGCCCTCCCAGCCGTCTGCGTAGCGGTAACTTTTGTCTGCATCATGTACCTGGGGCCGCACTGTTGACAGTCAACTTCTCGTCCAGCTAGACAAACAAGAAGTGGCGAGTCTTTTTAGCACTCCCTCCGACCGGCGCCGCACGGAGCTAGGGTGGATGAGTGGGTGGGATTTAGGTAAAATGAAGTAGGTGAAGCTAAGCCAGCATGCTGTCCGAGCGGTGTGACTACTTTGCATTTCCTGGCGATTGTGCATGTTGCTGGAGAAGGATGGCGGGGAAAGAACTGAGGAGAAATGTTTCTGAAGAAGGATATTTCACGGGTTTCTTTAGTCAGGTCTCACTGGCAAAAACGTTTGTATGACCGTAAATCTCTGCTTCCCTGACTGGTCGTACAAACAGGAGTGAAAACATTCGCTCTCTGCTTTGCAAAATAAGAATCCTCTTGAAAGTCTTTTGGTTTCTTTGTTTCAATGTCGGGTACGAAGGAGGTGTGTATAAATTTTGAGGAAAGCCTTGCACAAAAAAAAGGTGGCGAGCTTTTGTGGACTCGAAGATTTCCCCATGCAGTCTGTGACCTCTAACATCAGGGCCTAGATTCATTTGCGCAGTGTGACACGCTACCCCATGACCATGCGGCCGTTTCGATTGATTGGAAACCTCCCTGCACTAGCCGGCCACTTGTGAGAACCTGAAATATTGGGCTCGTTTGTGACTTGACAGCCACATGGCTCTCCAGCTCTCCCAGGACATCTCGCGCCGCTTGGGCTGTGGTAACCCTGCTGCTTGTGGCTGGTCAGAAGTGTCGGAAGCATACAAGCGTTTTTTGTTACATGCCACACGCTATGTTTACTCAAGATTATTGAATTCAGAGAGAGAGAGAGAGAGAGAGATTTGTCCATTGGAGAGAGAAAAGGAGGACTCAATGCTTGACAGTAAAACGCAGATCGCGTTTGGCTCTTAGAATCTGTCCGGGCTGCTTTCAAGGATCGGCTGTAATATGGGTCGGGACCCGATTTCCCTGGTCTGTTGTGTCAAGGTGTCACGTCGCTGGAACCAAGACAACATGGCACGCTGGTACTTCTTCGCTAGTCCACAGAGTGCCGCTAAAATGATGTCTGGTGATATGCACATCCCAGCTGTTGTTGGGACGGAGATTTGATCAGTCTCTGCTCAATCCCTGACAACGGCTAAGTGGGTGCGAGAATGACGGTCAGTCTGAACCGACGAGACAAGTGGATTCTAGAATGATCTTCCGTGTGTCTCATTTCAACCTGCAGCATTAGTCTTTTTAAGAATATGGTCGACATGGCTGGACACAGCTATAGCAGAGTAAGTCGGCAGTGTTTGAGTCCCTTTAGCCTTACGAAATTCCGACTTCCAAATACGGTTGTCTTGTGATCAAGCTGATTTAGGCATCGGATCGTTTCAGCAGATAGTCGCTGTGTACCATACGGGAAGTTCTCTGTTCGTAGTGCGGCAAGGGCAGGGTAACTGTGTTGGACCTCATTATGAGGACTTACTAGGCAACGTACGCCAAAACGAAAAGGAACAATTTTGTTCTCACGTGTCTAACATTTGAACGTTTTTAACATTCAGCGATTGCCCAGCTGTGCAAAATCACGAAGAAAACACGTTGTTACTGGATTTAGTTACTGACTGGGGTGCTGGTTGCCAGTGGGCGAAAAACTGGCAACTGGTATGTTGGTTCGTAAGGCTAATTAAGCTTGCTGAGTTGCACTTTCGGAGGTAATGGCTCAAACGGCATTCCAGCCGAACTTTATGGAACTTGGCGAAGACGTGTCGTGAGGATGTAATTGCAAAGCACGAAGACGCGTGAAGCCAGACAGTGTGAACCTATCGAAGAGAAGCCAAGCAGTCTAAGAACCTATTTCCAGCATGCGCATAAGAGGCTGATTTTAAAAGACTTTATCCTACCTCCCCACCATCCTTGTCCACCTGCTCATCTCCTCGTTGCTCTTGTTTGGAAAAGATCTGTCGTTCGTTAAAAATCAAATCGTGCGCGAACAGAAAAGTTCGTTTTCAGACGAATGGTTTAGTTTGTTTAGTGATTTTTTTTATTTTGCTGACTGAGAAAAACTTTCAGCGAATAACTTTTATTTATGATATCAGATGTTTCAAACCGGAACGGACGCAGAAAAATGTCAAGACTGATAACATTTTACTGCCTAGTCTTGGATTACCAAACCTGTAGCTTATGAAACAGTTTAAGACACCCTACAGGCGTGCTCGTGCACTAAAGGGACTTATATTTTTCCTGATTTCTCTATGCTCAAAGAGAATGCTAGCATGTCTTTAATAACAGTTTTTCTATCAGATTATAGGATTTCGTATTTTGTAATCACATAAACTCGGTCGTATGAAAAGCCTGTACTCGGCAGGGCTTTAATGCCAAACCCGGTTCATTTCAAGAGCCACTTGAAATGACTGGAAGAGACAGTTTGAGTTACCCTCTTACGGTTGCTCAGTTAGTGCGAAACGAATTCTTGATCAGGAAATCGGCCATCCTATAGCCGCACTGTTAGAAACAAGTGATGCATCTCAAGTGCTTCACCGTTCGTACGTACGACACGTGTTCTCAGGAAGACTAAATGATAAGCGCTTTGAATACGTATAGGGCACACGTGCATTTACCATGTTCTCAGATGATGCGCTTTAAAAAAAAACTTCAAGAACGGGACAGTTTCGATCATGTCTTGCGTTAGCTATCAACAACCGGATTATTTCAGATCTTGTGCTAGCCTTCATCAGAGAGGCTATTAGCATTAGTGTTATGGCAGCACTAGCAGGTTAAGTGATTTCTATTTCCCGTTGAGAGAGTAACAACAACAACAGTAAGTGGACTGTCGTAATTAATATATGTACTCATTATCACGTTCCGTCTTGGTCTACGTGGGTACGTTTGAATTACCTACAGGATCTCCATAATCCATTACACAGTTCAACAGCAACAGCCGGAAACTTTTATCGGCAACCACAACAAGCCGATAAACGAACACAGTGCGGCGTCGGCTGACTGAAAGAGGCCTGCAGCTGCAGACGTCCCGCTAGAGAACCTGTACAAAAATCGCACTAAGTGTGCCAGGAAGTCAGGAGGGGTCCTCATGTTAGTTAAAGAGTCTATTGCTTCGTATATTACTGTCTATGAAGAGCAATCCCAGAAAAAAAGCGTTGACCATGTTCTCATGCATTTTTATTCTTTTGTTGATGCAAAACTAAGCCAGGATGCTTTGTTTGTTAGAATCAGTAAGGAAATTACAGGTACTAACATAATGTTTGTGGGAATGTACGTCCCCCCTGAGGGGTCACGGTACGAAAACAGAGATGTGTTCACTGAAGTGGAGGAATCACTCCTGGCCCTTAATACAGGATATTAGGCGACCTTAACGCCAGAACTGCAGAAAGATCAGAACTTTTGAACGAAGACTCTTTTATACCAGACTTGGAACTCGATGGAAGTAAACATATTGACCTACCTACTCGAATGTCTCAAGACACATACATTAACAACTGGGGTCATAAACTCATTGAGCTATGTACAAACTTAAACTTGGCCATTGCAAATGGGCGAGTGGGCTCAGATAAAAATATAGGAAAATTCACATGTAAAAATGCAAGCGTCGTTGATTACTTTGATCTGTCTAAAGAACTTTTTAACCAGATGGAACACTTTGATGTCTTAGATTTTAATGAGATCTACTCTGACATTCACTGCCCAGTAATACTCCACTTGAAAAGATCACCCCACCCTGACCTGTTCAAACACCCCTCAGAGGATCCCTTGCTATAGAAAATGCTAAGCTGAAAGAAAAAAACACCCCAATGCGACCTAAATGGCAAACAAAATTTAAGGAAGAATACATTAGGCTCTTAGACGATAATAAAATAAGCGAACTAACAGATAGAATTAAACACATGATACAGAATGTCCAGGAAGTGACGACAGAAACAGTGGATGAAATGGTGCTTGAAATAAACAACATTATGATAAACAGTTCTAAACACTGTGGACTCTTAACTAAAGCTAAAGCCACTAATCCAGGTAGAAATCACAGCAAGACAATCCATAATAAACCATGGTTTACCTCATCATGTAGAAGTAAAAGAAGGGATTTCTATAAAGCCAGGCGCTATGCAAAATCCTGCAATAACCTGGAGTCCGTAGCTCAAAGACTAAAGGCTAGACAGGAGTACAAGAAAGAAATAAGAAAGCAATTCAGGTTGTATCAATCTGGATGGACGAGAAAACTGAGACAGCTAAAAACCAGGGATCCCAAGGCATTCTGGAATATTCTAAATAACAAATGTAATACCAACAACAGGGATAGTAAGGAGACGCCATCTTGCTCAGACTTTTTTGATTATTTTAAAAACTTAAGCCACCACCATGAAAGTCGTGAAGCACAAAATATGGACCTAAGACTTAACTGTAACTTAGGTTAATGACGAATACCTGGAATCTCAAATATCGGAAGATGAGGTTGCACTTTGTCTAGATAAATTAAAGGGAAATAAAGCATGTGGAATTGACAATATAATTAACGAATTTCTAAAATTTGCACGTACAAAGATGCTGAACCTATTCACGGCACTATTTAACCTTATCCTAAAATATGGACATGTACCCACTAACTGGGCATTGGCATCAATAACTCCTGTATTCAAAAACAAGGGCAAGCAGAATAATCCCAACAACTACCGAGGCATATCAATCCTTAGTTGCTTTGGGAAACTATTTACAAGTGTACTCAATGAACGCTTAAAAAAATACTTGGAAGAAAATAATCTCCTTGGAAATGAGCAAGCAGGATTCCGCCCTGGGTTCTCAATGGTAGATCACCTATTTACCCTACATAGCATTGTAGATATTTTCCTAGGTAGAAAAAAGAGAGTATATTGTGCTTTTATTGACTATGAAAAGGCGTTCGATAAAATAGACAGGATTCATTTATGGGAAAAGCTTCTAGCCCACGGTGTTAAAGGAAAAATGTTATCTGTGATCCAGGATATATACAATAAGGCCAAATCATGTGTTAGGTTTAATGGAGTGCAGTCTGAATACTTTATAAGCAGCCATGGTGTAAGGCAAGGGGAAAATCTTTCTCCTTTGGTGTTTGCAATATACCTTAACGATCTTAGAATTTACTTACTAGAAGATTCCATTAATGGTCTTCCCGAACTATCCAAGCTGGCAAAGGATGCCAAATTTACAGCAGAGGATGTTG
>SMGT01009875.1:191419-229604 GCA_004794575.1 Lanistes nyassanus | reverse complement strand
GGGGGGCTTACTGCAGTTTGCCCAGCAATATCTTAGCTGGAAGTGGCGGCAAGACAGAATATTCTGTATACCGATAAAAGTCCGCACTGCACCAGCCACATCGATGCCCGTATCAGGATCTAGAGTCGCAGAAATCAACAGTGTTCTTCCAACAATCATAGAGCTGGACGGCTGAGGAGGCTGCAGCGTGAAGATATGGAGTAGCATCTGCCTGAAGAAAGTTCTAGGACCCATAGTCTTCCAAAACATCGGAGCAGGACGAGGCAATGGCGCCACTTTATGTGGACTAGGTGTTGAAGCCAGCTGTTGGTCTATTTCGTCCAGGAACGCAGAAACTTCACCCTGTAGCAGGATAATGGCAGTCCCCACCTCTCCAGCCTTCAGTTCCTGCGAGGCATAACATGAGAGCGATGCAATGGTCAGCAAGCAGCCCTGTCCACATCAAAAATTTTGGGGACGCGTTGCAGCGGGAGCTCAACGACATGCAGCCAAGCCCGGGAACGGCAGCAGCCCTGCAGCGATCAGGGGCGTCTGACCTAATGTGACATCGCCACTGTGAACCGCCTCGTCCGCTCTATGCGAGCCAGATGTCAGGCCAGACTGGGACACACTCGTTTGCCATAAAATGTTTTCAGTGAACTGTTTTGTACTGATATGAAAGAACCTTTCCTTCGCATCAGACATACCACAAATGATTAAATCTGTTAAAATGTTTCATCTCGACATTTTTCAGTGGTCACCTGAGGGGAAAACACTGGGTTTCACGGTTAAAAATTCGCAGGTTCGATACCTGTATTAGGTTACGATATTTTTGTTGTGGGGAGGGGGTTGTTAGGGGTAGGGTTTGATATTAGGTAGGTCTTCTGTTTTCGGGTTAAAATTCAAACCTGTGTCTTTGCTGTCAACGGGATGAAGGGTTGTCTGCGCTTGCCTGCCCGAAGTCAGAGGGAAATGCAGGCTGGTGCCCCGGCGTCAGTGTAATATGTGAGTGGGTGGGATTGAAGCCTGTGTTGCGACAACAGTCTTAGTGTTGCAGCACGTTAACTTGTCTCAAGCAACAATGTCCTAATACGTACCTAGTTTGCGCTTGGCAAGGTAATAAGAAATCAAGGTAGGAGGGACAGAGATGGCGACAGCTCTTCGCAACACTGAGCTACTCCAGCTATGGGGAAACAACAATCAAGGCGTCTGGCGAGGTCTCTGGTTGCCCATATTCCTATCCACCAGAAGGAAACCTAAACGAACTGAACAGCTTTTCTAGGAAGGAGAGACAGACACTTCCATAACACGTCTCTGGACTTGAGATACACATTAATGACGCAGCTATGACTCAAAACATCGAAAAAAAAGAGGCTTGGCTGTTCTTGAGAGAATCGTCGGGAAAGGAGGGAGTGGGATGGTGTGTAGAAACCCAAATCAACAGACAGATTAACCTGGCCTAGGCATGACTCATCAAAACACTTTTCTACGAGCTGTAAATGGTGTGTTTTGGGCGGGTATCGGAGGAAATCAAAGCCCGCTTTGGCCTTTAAGAAGCATCGATCATTGGACCCTCGGGACATTCTATCGTCCTGTGGCCCATTTCACGCTCTTGACGCTTCCCATGTCGTGTTCACTCCCAGCTGTCGAATTGCAACTCGTTTTCTTAACCAGTCTTCTGGAAATCAGACGCTGGGTTAGGTTAACATAGCGACAAGAGTACTGACAAATAGTTTAGCAAGATATAAAATTTTACAGAAAAAATACAGCAATAAATACTAACAATTTTCCTGTGATTTCAAAATTGTAAAATCAGCAATGTCTGAAAATCATATCGGCGGTCTACTATCGAAACACCTTCTTCATCTTCTGTCACCCAGCCAGCCAGCCAGCAAGAATCAAATCATTACTGGCAGGAATTCTGGCATTTATGTGTTCAGATTACTATGTGTTTGGATGAATTTTAACAGCCAGGGATACAGCTGTCCTCAGTATTAGGCAACCGTTGTGGTTCTTTCATATTCCAGACTAGATCGCTCTTTCTCTCTCTCTCCTGTCTGTCTGTCTGTCTGTGTCTTTCTTTCTGTGCTCTCACGAGTTCTCGTGGTCTTTCTTCTCTCTCGCCCATAACTCTCTCCTTTTTCTCTCTCTCTCCTCTGTCGCAGAATCATAAGCTGAAGACGAACTAGGCTTAAAAATTCAATTTAAGAGGACAGCATGGTGTCTTCTCATTTCTGATAGAAATGGATAGTAAATAAACAGGATTTCGGAATAAATTAAATGCATTAAATGTTATTTGAACTTCTGTGGTGGGTTTTAGTGAAACCACCTTGTTGATAGACTGATAGTACGTGTCTGTACCAGTGAGGAAGGAGTCAAACAGGCTACAAAGTATGACCAGTAGTGTAACCACTCGAGTACAGCGATATGAAATAAAGAGTTGGGAAAGATACACTGACATGTCGCATGTGAAACAGAGGTCTTAGTTGCAGGAAGGAAAAACACCACACAGAGGCCGATTTTATGAACACTACGGACAGTCAGTGGACTGATCTTTTTCTATGGTTTATGCGAAGTCCCTTTGAGGGCTTTCAGCTCCTGTCGATGGACTGCCATCTGGGGGCATAAAACCGACCCGTAGTCGGGTCCTGTGTAAAGAACGGTCAGCGTCCTGACAGGATCTCGTGCTACTTCTCTGTTATTCTCAGCGTTGCCCTCTTTCATCCAACCTTTCGCAAAGACGAAGGACAAATACATGTGACGAGACAACCAGTGAAACACTTTTTTGCTGACAAAGGGAACCACGACTGACAGACCAAACACCAACGGTTCTCTCGAATCCAAACTCCTCTGTACCCTTCAGGCGTTTCTCATCGGGACGAACAGGCTTACTACCTGGGCAGCTCAAAACATTCTCAAAGTTACAGCTCACAAACTCTTTTTACCATAACAGATCGTAGTATTGCAAGACTGCATTACAAACTCTTCTTACCAGGGCAGCTGTTAGGATCGCAAGATGATACCACACACTTTTTTCCCAGGGCAGCTCTGAGCATCGCAGGGTATATCACATACAATTCTTTTTACCAGGGCAGCTGTTGGCATTAAAAATTTGTATCATATACTTTTATTTCCAGGGCAGCTATAAGCATTCCAAGGTTATACCACGCACAACATTTCTTTCCAGTACAGCTCTTAGCATAGCAAAGTTACACTTCTCACAGCTTTTTTCGTATAAGCGCACCTCTGAGCGTAGGAAAGTTACACCACACCCAACTGTATTAACTGGGCAGCTCAAACCTGTGACGTGACTGGCCGTACCTTAACTTATTGGACTCGACTTCTCAGAAATATTGGACAAACTTTTATGGTGATCTCTTAAAATGTAGATTTAATTAAGCAATCGTCACCAAAACCTTTACTGCAACAGGTCAATGGTTCCTACCCCAAAGGATGACGACGCTATGAAATAATGTGAATAACTAGAGAAATCTACGAGGGAAAAGATTCTCATACTCTGACACGTTCGCTCACTCTCTCACAGGCAAAACACTACTAGCTCAAGAGCCCCCACCCTCGTAAAAGACAACTGCAGCGAACCGTTATTCAACATATATTTCAAACACTAACTGGCTTGACAACATCAAATATATCTACAGATTATTTACAAAGAATCACCTCGTGTCTAGGGTAAGACGCTGCCTGATTACATCATACCACGTGGTATCAGACAAAGAAGACAATCAAACTCCAGAGGGGAAATCAAACTGCAAAACGGCCTATGATCCCGCTCTATACACAAATACAGTAAGTGACCGAGAATAGAGCTCCTACTCTTGTCACTACTGAAACCACTACTTCTGCGATACACAACACTGAAGCTATACAAACTGAATCAATAAGTGACCAACGACAGAGCACCTACTCTTGTCACTACAGAAACAACAACTTCTGCGATACCCAGCTCTAAAGCTATCAATAAGTGACCAACAACAGAGCACCTACTCTTGTCACTACGGAAACCACTGCTTTACTGCAATACACAGCTCGAAAGCTACTCAACTCTACACACCAATACAGTAAGTGACCGACAACAGAGCACCTACTCTTGTCACTACTGAAACAACGGTTTTACTGTCATACTCAACTCTAAAGCTATTCAACGACCAACACTGAAGCTAGGACACTATCACGACCGCACTTCTCTCTGTACCCTCTTAGCGTACTTGCCCGGCAACTAGCTTATGACGTCTCCTGTCTCCGGCAGGATAAAACCACCTATCTTAAATAACCGCGAGTCCCAGACTCTAAGATAAGTTTACGGTAAGAACAGACCTTACTTATAAGGCACGTCCTGTAGTTCCTTACACGTCAGTCTGTCGGCGTGTCAGCGCAATACACCCTGTGTATCTGGCGAGAGAACTGAAGTCCTTTACTTCTTCCCACGTCTTTGGCTAAGTTGGCGAGGGCAGAGGTCCGTGGGTCTACCCGTGTCCGCTTCTCTTGGTCTTCCTACATGAACTCTCTCTCCATGTCCTGTCCTCTCTGTGTGTATCTTCTAATCGCGTTTTTCCTCCTTAAGTAGTAGTCGTTCTGACGCATTAACCTGGAGTAAACCGGTTCTGGTCAGACTAGGTGGAGCAGGGCAGCTGCCATGACCAATGGCGTATCACTCACCTACCTAAGTATGAAGAGAAGGGGAGGAGCTAGCTGGCTAAGCTAAGAGTGACTCCCCTAGGAGTGACATTTGACAAAACCATTGCAAAGTTATAGCAAATAACTCTTCAGGCAGCTCTCAACATCACAAGAATATATAGCACACTTTTTTCCAGGGCAGCTCTGAAAGTTGTGTCACGCACAGCTTGTCTTTCCAGGGGAATTCTTAGCATGGCAAGGTTTATCACGCACTGCTGAGGGTCAGAAAACTGCGTGACACAGACGTCGTACTAACTGGACAGATCTAAGCATTGCAAAGGTATAACACACATAGCAATTTCTTTCCATAGCGGCTCTAAGCATCGCAAGGTTATATCATACAACTGATTTACCAGGCCATCTCTGAACGTCGGAAGGTTATATCACAAACGAGTTTTCTCACCCGAGCAGCTTTGATAAACCAAAGTGACTTCATCTGTCCACGAAAAGCCTGGAAGCTAAAAATAGAAGCACAGCGCAGATATTGCACATGGCAGGAACTTCGTACAGTGTAACAATATCCAACCAC
Source organism: Lanistes nyassanus (assembly GCA_004794575.1). Taxonomy (NCBI): domain Eukaryota; kingdom Metazoa; phylum Mollusca; class Gastropoda; order Architaenioglossa; family Ampullariidae; genus Lanistes; species Lanistes nyassanus. The sequence continues at coordinate 224,401 of SMGT01009875.1, read as the reverse complement.
AATCGCGGATGCTTTTACGCAACGAAATGACGTTGTTATCGCACAGGTGGGCGCAGGGAGGAGGGTCTGTCCGCCTGGCTAGGATGAGAACAAGAAGCGCAGTTACGATTGCAAAGAAACATGCGCGTGAGAACGTACATGCACGTGCTTTCATAATGCAGAGATATCAGCAAGCGCACAGCCGGAAATGACGTGCTTCTAATCAGTACTGGCAACGCGGCACATCCGGTAAGCCTCCAGTCTATAAATAGGATACTCACGCCCTGACGTTCTTAAAAAATAAAAACTACTTGAGAATGAAAGGACCCCTTGGTCCCCTCCCGATTAACACCTACTACACTGAAACACTACCAGGAACCAGGTGTTAGGAACTATCTGGCATGGTCTCCCAAAATTCTAGCCAGGACGATTTATTCCCCGGTAGATTGTAGGCAGTTTTTTGTTTGTTTGTTTTTTGAGGCATGCCTACGTGAAAGAGGTGGGAGGGAGGATAGTACGGGCGTAAGTGAACGAGTGCAACTTGTGTTTGTATGTAGGCTGCGACCATGTGGTGCAAGCGTGCGGAAGTCCGCACAGTGCTGTTTAAATCAGTAGAATTTCTCAGCTTTCAAGATTACGCCCATTTCAGCGGAAGGATCATTTGTGTGAGCAATTCTCCAAAGTCTTTCTCGCGGGTTTGGGTTTTTTTTTCAAATGTGTTTCTCGCGGCCAAAAAGCGAGTTGAAGATCTTTCTATCCCTTGTAAATCTTCGGATGCGTTTTCAAGCTTTCAAGTCTTGCACGTCGGCCTTTTAAAAGCGCTTGATGCTTTAGGGGAAAGTCTTGTACCCGCATTAAAGTCGCCTGCCTGCAGGAACAACCTCCGAGTGGCCGCAGGATCATTCGCTGGCGGGGGTCAATAGGCGGCGCGAAATGAGCGCAGAGCCTGTCCCAAGACAGCAAGGAGGGAAAATGGCGGCCATTAGCAGCAGAGAAGGAAGGATAAGACCTTATAACAATTTTTTGGATGGTCTATTTTCACCTCGCATGCTGAACCATTTGGAAAACAGCGATTTCTCGCGTTCATGTCAGCCTAACCAGTGTTCCTACTCCTTCTAGCACTCGGGTAAATGCACCCTGAAATGCACTTTGTGTGAGAATTAGTACGACTTCCGGCCATAACACACACAACCTCAACCTCTTAAAAAAAAAACTGGTTGTACATATATCTTACCAATTGCATGGGAGTCGTAAATTCACGTGGTGAAACTCATTAGCTTTGCGGGCTGTCGTTGTTTACTGTCGTGGGCTGGTGTGCATATGCTCGTGGGCTAGCTTTCCACTCGTGAACATGCACGTGAAACGCACAGACAGAATAGCTTTTAGCAACGGAAAAACTCGTGCAGAAGGTCCCAGAGTCATACAAATTGCCAATAATGAATCCTTATCTTTAAAGCTGTGCCTTTTCTTCTATTCTTTGTGCTGAGTGCAGGAACGGGAACAGTATCCTATAGAAAAGAACACTTTTCCTTTTCCCCTGCGGGGATGCTGGAAGATGCAAATTAATTATAATCTTCGCCTCAGCTTGTGAGCGCTGTGTTCTGTCTTTCAAGAAATTCGCACTTGATGGAAGCTTATGCAATGGAACGCTGGGGTGGTCCAATCTCAGCTCATTTTTGTGAAAAACATAACTACGTAGCTGAAACTCCTTACGCGAATTAAAAAAGCTTATAAACACTTTTGAGTCTTTCACATGCTGTCTGTGTGGATGGAAAATAACTCTTCATGAAATAATCTTTATGATCCTTATATAGCCCATGATGTGAGTGAGTGAGTGAGTGAGTGAGTGAGTGAGTGAGTGAGTGAGTGAGTGAGTGAGTGAGTGAGTGAGTGAGTGAGTGAGTGAGTGAGTGAGTGAGAGGGCAGGCGGGCGGGTGGATGGGCGAGTGGGCAAGGGAGTGAGCGAGCGAGCAATTTAGCTGTTGCTTTAGGTTAAAGCAGGCTTTTAATGCTCATCACCCAGAAGGAAACATGAAAGAAACTAGAATTTACCAATTGTGTGGCATCGGTCTTTGGTACAATAATACTATTGCTTCGAAATGGTTCACTTGACAGTCAGCTTGCGTGATCAGGTGTCGACTTGGCAAATATCTTGCATGCTTAGGGATCGAGGCTTCTCGTGCTGTGAGCAAGCTGTCGCCTCTTATGACTGGATTAATTAGTGGACTTTGTTAGCAGAACTAACTGGTCGAGCTCGTGCTGTGGTCAAGCTGTCGCCTCTTATGACTGGATTAATTAGTGCACTTTGTTAGTAGAACTAACTGCTCGAGCTCGTGCCTTGTCGAAAGTACCGTCTGTTGTCTGAACCACAACTGACCGACATCAACCCCCAGCAAGGGAAGGTAACTGTTCAGAGAACGCGCCTGGAGTTCCAGCTGGCTGCAGCAGTTTGCCCCTCGCGTTCGCTGTAAAGTTCCATACCCTTCACACACACCCCTCCCCCACCTCCCCCCCATTATTCTCGGTCTATCTTGCTTACGTTCTTGACGTCTCTAGAGGGCAGCAAAATATCTATAGGCAACGCGAAGGACAGAACAACAGCTGGGACTCCGCACTCAGCAAGCAGAACAAGCCTACCCGACAGGAGGCGGAGGGGAAATCCAGCAGATTTTATTTTTATTTTCAATTTTTAAAAAATCGAAGTAGCACCTTCTGTACAGCCTCGAGAAATATGAAAACCCTTTCTTTGCGACAAGCACTGATTCCGAAATGCATGAGGAAGTATTAAGATATGTCAGTGCGCCATCTGGAAGTTTGTAAACTACACAGGACCCGCGATGCATATTATCGGCTCTCTCATGTTCCATCTGCAGGCAGTCTTTCTTGCTTTCTATGACACTGGACGTGGGCTCGAGAGAAGAGCCGGCTGCCAGCTTTCAGCGCCCAGCGTCAGCAGCTGCACACCTTGCCTCGGTTTGTTCAAATGCTTCCTCTTTACATCTATAAGCATCTTTGCCTTCGCTATTCGCTGATGGTCTTAACATCATTGATGCACTCTAAGACTGAGTTTTCTAACTGGATTTTTTTTTCAAAGTAGTTCTTATTACCGTCATCTTTGTCGTTACCGTCATCATATCCATGTTTATATTTATTTATATTTATCCCTAGCCGCAGCCACCTGTTTCTTTTCTATTTATCGGTTCTTTAAATGTATTTTAGGTTTATTTCATTTTATATTACTTACATTTTATATCAATAAATTATCTTTATCTCTTTACCTTGTATATCCACTGATGGCGAAATACGGTGGACAGGTAGCTCATGGGGACAAGAACTCTTTCTTGCCATTAAAAATCATAAATTACAAGGCCATCAGGTGATTTTTTGCTGATTGATGTAATAATTTTTTTAACGTGTTACCAAGTAGGTTGTCATACCTCCCCCCTCACCCCCCCCCCAACAAAAAAAGAAAAGAAAATCAAAACTCGTGGAAAATTCAGTCATAGTGTACTTTCACATGTTACTAGCCCATCGGGCTGGTCAAAATGAAACTTCCCTATCCCTGATAACAGTATAAATATATTTCCCATTTTCCTCTTCACTAGGACTGTGGGCAGACACCCTGTGTATAACCAACACAATTTTTGTCTCTTTCTTTATTCTTGCTTGTCTTTCTGTATTTCTCTTTCTGCTTTTCTTTTCCTTTCTTTGTGTTTTTCCTATCTTTCGTTCCTCCCTTTATGATACATATGTTTTTCCTAATATTTTTAGTGTTGTCTTCTGCCGTGTTGTTTTAATGGCTGTTTTGAAAAGACGCGTGATATCACGAAGAGCTGACTGTTTGTCCATCCCTGGTTCCCGAAAGTGGCGGAGAAATAGACAAGTGATTAAGTCCCTTTAGCTTTTTGGGATTTTCGACTTCAAAATATGGTTATCAATGTGATTCAAGTATGTAACCATTTCAGTCAATGGGCGCTGATTTCCCTATTGGAATTTCTCCCTTTTCTGGTAGGTCAAGGGCAGGATAACTGCGCTGGGCCTCATTATGAGAACTTGCTATTCCTTAGCTTGGTTCACTTGCTTTGTTTCTCCCCACGTCACAAAGGACACGCCGTTTCATTTATGGAGAGGAGATAGGAGACGTACTGCCATCGGACTCTGTCCTGCATACTGATGACGCGCCCTCCCGCCGCTGATTTTCAAGTTAGTGCATAACCCAGGTTTACTATTTATAGCTCATCACACCTGCGTCCAGCCTGCACGATTCCGGTAATTGTTCAAGTATCTCTCTTGTCAAGATAGCAACGAAAGCCTAATTGAGGAGAAACACCCGCCACTGAACTTGCTGAATACAGTATAAATAGACAGAAGTTCCAGACGCAGGCACGTTTCTTGAGACTAGTCCTGGGTCTCTTCACTTACGGCTAATCTCGGAAATTGTACGCGCACGTTTGGAAGCAGGTTCAGGTAATCGCGAGCACTCGACGATTGAACATGTTCTCTATTCAGCATAACGAGCTCCGGTTCAAGTCGGGTGGCTTTCTGAGCAATAGAAATCAGTGTACTTGTTTGAGGGTGGTTGAGACGGGAGCGGCTGAGTGTATGGGAACACCTGCGAGGTGTGCATGCAACATTGGTAGAAGTGACTAAAACCTCAAGCCTGTGAAACACTCTCTTTGCGAGTCTCGCTCGCTCACACACACACACACTTTCTCTATCACTCTTTCAAAAACACAAAGGATCGCAAGCGCGCGTGCATACACACTCCCTCTCACTAAAACACAGACACGCATACACGCGCGCGTGAGATCCGCAAGGACATTTATTGGTTCCTTACCGACACGACTGCAACGGTTTCCTCGCGGCTTGGGTGAGAGGAGAAAAGATGGAATGTGTTAGAGAAAGAAGAAGAGTTAGGGAGCTGCAGTATCCAGAGAGACCTCCTGATGTTTATCCCCGTAAGGGAACTCTTGATGGTTATCCCTGTAATCAGGTGTCACAGAGATAGTACATGTACCACAGTACGAAAAAATGAGATCGCCATAACGCAGGCGCTGCTGCTACACTACAGGAAGTCCCTAACTGTCCCGGAATCCGACAGAGGGAGAGGTAGAGATTTTAAGACAACTGTTAAGTCATAAAATTTGACAAAACGTGCATCAATTGTTAAAAGCTGGGCTGGCGCAAGCAGCAGGATTTGTGTGTGTGTGTGTGGCGACTAACCCTTCGCAAGTTCTGTCCTCACGCGACCAGTTAACGCTCAGCTATTATCAAAGAAGAAATATTTTTCCGCACAAAACGAATGAAAGCAGCCAAGTGCGCAGATACTCAGCTGTAAAACAGCAAAACCTGCAGGCCTTGCAGTACCAGCCGGCCATTTCCAGGTTTTTCGTCTATTCGTTATTTCAAGAGTTCTTTCCTCTCCAAGTCGCATGCTGTTTCCATCAGGAAGTTTTTGTGCTGTGTGGATGTGCGGGTTTGCAGGTCTGGCCTCATTAAAAGAAGATTTTCCAGACACAGCTGTCTCACAAACGGTGATGCGACCCGCGGGGCCAGTTTCACTAGCACTACGTACAGTCAGCGGACTTGCAGGAAAAGTACAAAGGAATATCACAGGACCGCGCAAGATTCGCGTAAAAAGAAAAACGGCGACGTGTTTTCCTGCTGACGTGTGATACTTCCTTGGGCTCTTGCAACCTCAGTCCACTGCCTTTATGCCTGCCATACACAGAGCAAATAAATCGCATGGAACCAGTCGTAAAGAACTAATCCGGCTGCGTTCAATCGTTTGAATTCCATAAAAGGAGTTTCCTAGCAAACGTCTTCTTCGCGATATTTGGGCAAAAATATGTTTGTACAGAATATTTGATCATGTTTTGTTGATATGCAGTTATTTTTTTCTTGCAAATGGTTGGAGTAGTTTCCCTTGGACTTTTTTTCTCATAACTTCCGTATCACTCGAAGAAAAAAAATTGACCCGAACATTTCAGCAAATGTGTCGCCAAAGAAACTGTAACTTCTCTGTTTTTCTGCGTGTTTTTTTCTTTCTCTCTCCTCCCCCCCCCCCATGCACGAATAATTTTCTAGTCTCTATTTATGTAATTTTGTGGGTCAAATGTGGATGCATCACAAAAAGTTATTTAGTATGGTGCCAGAATGCATGAAAGCAGAAGTACAAAACAAATTTTCGTAGAGACCATTGCATACTTCGGTGAGTCGCTTTATTCAGTAGGAAAGGAGTAGTCCTTTTTTTTAAAGCAGGTTCCAGTAATGAAGCTCCTCTCAGTTATCATTCCCTTGCAGTTCTAGAAAAGGGCAATTTCCGGCAGGGAAAACGACGCTTGTTGGGTGAAACGATCACGTGCTCGAATCAACCTGATCACATGACGATATTTGGATGTCGGACATTCCTAAAGCTAAAGGGACTGCAAACGTCCTGCGCTACTTTCGGGAATCTCCTACAGCTCGCAACGCGACCTATGTTTTGTTCTGCATAATCTGCAATTCACAGCTGGTGTTTCTGCTGCAGTGAAAATAAACCAAACGAAAAACCAACGACGCTGGCAACGCATATCTGGACAAACTGATGGGCGCACTTGAAAAAACTAAGTCAGAACTGTCAAACCCTGTGAACGTGAATGTAGCCAATGAGCACGCGGGATCTACATGGAGTACATTGTTTGCCCACAGCTTATAAGGCTGCTTTTCGGGAACCGTACGTGGACAGATAAATAAAGCTCCCCGGACAGCGAGCGCAAGGAGCCGCCAGCACAAGTTAGAATGGCCTTTTCTTTCCTTTTTCCTTTGCAGCCACTTCCGTCAGCTCACCGATCGTCAAGCAGAGATCTTTCGGATGAGCCAAAGCAAGCATCAAAATGATTTAGAATTAAGCTATTACGTTCTAGTAAAACTCAGTAAGCACTCAGCTGTGCCTCTTCTCCAAAAAACTTACTTCCGCCAGCGAAGATTAGAGGAAGGGGTTTTTTTTTTTAAGGAGTGGGGGGGGGATCATTTCCTAGTTCTCTATTTTCCGCTCTGATGTTGGCTTTCTGGTTCTTTGAAAAGTAAACATTTTCTCTCGAGATCGGGAATGAGTGTTCAGAGTTAATGCTTCCTGAAATCCATTTCCAAGATCAATAGTCTGTGCCCTATGCCCAGCTAGGTCACTTGGTTTATCCTGTCCACCGGTGGCCCATGCATTTTTTTTTTTGTGGGCCGCCTTTTGCAAGTTTGTAACCGGTGGGGAGAAGAGGTTGGCGTGCTGCAGGATGTTTGATGTGAGCTTGGTGACGAACAACTAGAAGGGATGTCAGATCAAAGCCTCAGAAACCCAGACACAGTTGTAGTTGTTGTGGAGACCGCGCCGAAGTGATTTCGAGTGAAGTCTGGCTTCATCAGATGTTTATGGACTGCCTGCGTAGCAGAATAAGCACGTTCTTTTTTCACATGCATGACAATATTGTCCCCACCACCCACCCCCGAGCCATACGTGCATTGCACACAGCGTTAAATGTTAACACGTCTTCCGATTTAAAAGAAAATATATGAAACAGAACTGTGCTCCGTATCATCCTCCACCATCCTTCTGCTAGGGTATGGCTGCACGCTCATTCTCGGTGACAAACCAGAATCTAAACACGACATGTTCACAGGGCACCATGACTGTAGGCAAGTGGGTTGCGTTGTCATCAGGGCTTGTATCTGCTTGTTCACACATAAGGCTGCACGTAAAATTTACACCAGGCCCTTACGTCCGCATTTATGGCCGGAAGAGACGAAAAAAATGCTTCTTTTATATAAGTAATGGCAGGGTCTGTTTATCCTTGGGGCCTGGAGAGCTCAGTTGGGAGAGCTGCGGACTAGCAGATGGAGGTTGCTGGTTCGAATCCTGAAGTGGCCAAGGATTATTTCCTGGAGTCAAACATTGTGCACATTAAACAGCCTGTCCGCACTGGCCATCTTACTGCTGCTATCAGTCTGGTGGTTCTTTCAGTGCATAGTTTAGTAATAGGACCATAGTGCAAAATCACCGCCAGGTTGAAGCACTGTCCCTCTAAATAACCACCACCACTGTTCATCCTGTGTATTTTAGGTCCTGTGTATTTTAGGTTTATTTTGGGCGTGTAGACACGCAAGTGCTTGAGCGACCCAATATTTACAGAAGACAAAGTCCTACATTTCTAACCATTCTCTGCGTCTCTCTGCCAGCATTCTTTCACCCTCTCCAACGTCAGACCCACTAACCCCAAACACCTGCACGTGCAAGGAACACAAGACAAAATAATAACAGAAAAGGTTACAGTTTTTTAAAACATATATTCACCTTTCGTACGAAAGTTTAGAATGAGGCGGGGATGTTTTACAGTTTACAATCAGCGTCAACCTATTCCCTCCCGCCCCCTTGTCATCGCACTCAAAGGTTACACACAGGTGACTTTCAACACAGCAGTTCATTTCCTAATGAAATCTTGCTCGCCACGGGACGCAAGGCTTGGTAACAAACTTTATTTCACTGCTGAATATACCTCGTACTTCACACCCATACAACAAGAGGGAAATGTCAGGCATCCTGTTGTCAATTAAGTTTGTTTATATCCGTTACGCAAATTTTACTCTGAACTCAGCATCTCACGTTGTCACACGTTACGCAGTTACCTTATCGTTAGTTCGGGATACGGGCATACTGGTGTGTCCTTTATCAAAATATTAGGTCACCACTGAGAGACATGAACCTATTCTAAATATGATGAGTATGCGGCGTGATTTAAAAACTGATGACAGTTTACGTGGGTGGAGGGAGGATGTGTGGGAGGGAAATAAAGGGAACAGTAATCTGGAAGCCATGTACTAATGGTGACTTTCTACCGGAGCATCTAAGAGGTTGGGTGATCCCATTTGACCAGACGGCACTGCACGCCAAAAGGTCTCCGTGTGGGACTGTCATTCATACGACATAAAGATTACGTACATCATATAAAGCTGCATCTATTTACAAGAACATATATCACTGACATACAAAACATCTGAGAACGGCAGAAGCGATACTAAATACGACGATTATTCCTCAACAGCCTTGAAAGCAGAAATAGGCTGACGCCTTTGACCACAAGTGCCAGCCAGCAGCCCGATAGAGATTCACTAGTTGTTGTGAATACACGAAGATCTGCAAATAGCAACAGGTTTATCTGCCATTCTACGGCGACTCAGAGAACTCCAGACAAGCTCCGCCAAATTATACAACTATGTCATGTCAAATGACAGGGCTATGTCACGTCAAATGATAGAAATGTCACATCAAATAATAGGACAATGTCATGTCAAATGATACAACCATGTCGCGTCGAATTATACAGCTATGTAACGTCAAATGGTACAACCACGTCACGTCAAAGGACAGAACTATGTCACGTGAAATGGCTATGCTATGTCAAATGATACAACAATGTCATGTCGAATTATACAACTATGTAACGTCAAATGGTACAACCATGTCACGTTAAATGATACGGCTATGTCACATCAAATGATACAACCATGTCACGTCGAATGATTCAGCTATCTCACGTCGATACAACCATGCCACGTCGATACAGCTGTCATGTCGAATGATACAGCTATGCCACATCGCTACAACTATGTCATGTCGCAGCCTGTGCAGATCAGACTGACCAGCTTAGTCTGTCAAGATAATCACTACCAAAGACGTTGTTTTGTTTGCCGCCCTCATTAAAAACACATCAATCGATGGGGAATTTCATTAGCATACTCAGAAATCGCGATGGGTTTCAGCGACATCCGTTCATATATTTCTGAAAGAGGTCTTCTAAAGTCGGATAGATCGAGTCAAAACTTCCTTAATCAATCCTCTCTATAACTGCCAACAACGTTTGGCTGAATCGTTACTTTAAACAGATTAATACATGTATACAACTACAATTTGTGGTAAAAACTGACATGAATTTTTTAAAAAAACAATTCACGTCAGGATTATCTGGGGACAGCTAGAATTTGGGAAAACAGGAAAAGAAAGGTAATTCTGTACATCTATTTAATGTGGGGGGGGGGGGGGGGATAGAAAAATGCTTTATTTGAAAACAAAATGTTTCAGTAAAACTTGACGCCCTGTAAATATTATCACCAGTTTTCAATATACACCTTTCTTCCAGCAGAGTTCCTACTATCCTCTATTGTCTTATCCATTTCACAACCCATTACGTGTGGATTTCCGTCATCGGACCATAACTCTGAGCTGTCAGGTGAATCTGACTGCCTTTCAGTGTCTGTATTGCGTTGCTGTGACGTCAGTTTTAAAGCGTGTCTTTCTTAGGACATAAAGTTAAATAAACAAAGAGGAAAGATATATAGAAAGAAAGAAATTGGAATAAGCATGAAGGTAATTTAAAAACGACTTTTTGTTTTAAAATCAATCAAAATTCACTGAATAAGTAGGAAAAGAGAGCTTACGAAACGTTTGAAATCGAAGATTCAGATTATCGTGTACATTTAAATAATGAAGTATTTTAATTAAAAAAACTATATACGCTACACGTAATGATCTGAAAGCTATTTTGCATACAACATAGGTATATTGAACTTGTCAACATCAATGCATACACAGGGGACAGATAGGCCAATGGAAATTTTCGAAGAATAAGCGTTTAGATACATGTCATTGCCACAACATAAGCATTAGTTTCTCAGGAAAAATTACTTTGAGTTTGCAGCAAAACATTTTTGTGTCAAAACATCAAAGCATTAAATACGTGCTTGGAAACAAGGATTTCACTTCCCATGTGGATTTCGGGGTGTAAAATGGTACTCTTCACTAGTTATTTTCTGTTCGGCTATCCTTCTGAACATGTGATAAAATCAACACAACAATAGTTGACATTTAACAGGTACAGGTGATCATTTTATGGATAAGTTTACTCATATAAACTATATTCATCGTATATTATTAATTCTCGTATGAAACGCGGGTTTGAATGTGTGTGTGAGAGAGTGTATGTGTGTGTGTGTGTGTGAATGGAGTGAGTGGTTAGTTGTACAAGGACTGAAACGTGCTTACCCGCGATCGTGTGTTGTCAGGTTCAGTAATTCCGTTACACAGTCGTCAAGTGCAATAATTTAACGTCCAATATGAGCGAAACTGGCCTTTCCACATTGTTACACAACAGAACATGTACACTCACTTTGCCCAACATTTACATTTCTGTGATTCTAAACATTTACAGTTGTTGGTGAACATTTACATGACAAGCTCACGATTTACATCCCCGGCTCGATCAGTTCATTCGCTGTGCGAGCTCAAAGAAAGATGGATGGGGGCCATCAAAATCTGCTCCACGTGGCATAACATGACATACCATAAGATGACATGACATGACATGACCCGAACGACCATGCGGTCACTCTTGACATTTAAGATCTGGGCGTGGTTCCAGAAGAGTCGGACCTCCATTTTCACTCACAAAGATGGCCGTAAATTTGAGGACGAGCGGGCCGTATAATAATAATTCAAGGGCTCTCTTGTGAGCAGAAAAAGCAGATCACAAACGCTTATGCAGACCAGCCCTTCTGCAGAGACCAAACCCGTACTTCACGAAACCATGACATCTATAGATGACCGTTTACATACGCACTACCATGACATGTCACGTAAGAAACAACTCTAGGCTGAGAAAAATGGGACAGTTGGCCCTAAAATAAATGTTATTATTGCGACCGTCAGTAATTTTATTCGCTTATCCGAGTTCGCACAGCACTCCCTCTCTTTTCCTGAAGCGTCGTCCGGATGACTTGGGGGGCAAGAGTCCACCTGTTTGGAGCCAACGAACGTCGCTGTTCTATAAATGTCTTGAACTGTGGACGCTGTCCGTCTGCCCCGTGTCAAAATGTCTGGACACAGCGCGAGGCAGACATTCGCAGCACTAAAATGCACAACCATTTTAAGTTTCCAGAAAGAACTAGATCAAAGCAGTTTTTAGTGTTGGTTACAAAGCCTTTGGGGATTCCTTTCGCCCTAGCCCTACAACTGCCCTTGTCCTGGCAGTTTCCCATACAACATTCCGTTGTTGCTGGTCTATAGCGCTTGTTCGTGCCAGTTATGTCCGTGCACCGCGCTGTCACAACTTCAGTTTCACGACGCAGCAGCAAGCGAAAATAGCGTCACAACAATGTGGCCATGTCGTCTGGCTCTTAACCCATGTCACGCGACGGTTGTCACGAAGTCTTTACTATGTCGCGTCGAAGCCGACGCAAGTCCGACGGACCAGTCTTGTTTATCACAAAAACCACCATCTCGTTTTCAAAGCAACGTAGCGGGGTTGTAATTTGCGAGAAGGTCAAATACAACACCACTAGTGACATACCCAGTATATGTAACCAAATACAACATCACTAGTGACATACCCAGTATATGTAACCAGCCGCTAAAACCCAGTGCTGACCTTGAGGTATTTGTGGAAATCGAAACAACTTTTTTGACTTGTCGGCAGTTAAGTCCGTCCGTCGACGCTTGTGTTTCCTGCAAAGAATTTCCACCTGCGGCCCTCAGACAATCCACGTTCCTTCCTGACATCCCAGGTGCACCAGTCTTCGGCACCAAGAACCGTGCAGCGTAGCCGAATCACACGTCTTCTCGACCCCCCCCCCCTTCTTTAATTCCTGTATTCTGTTCTCCTACGCTGTCTCTGACCGCACCAACAACACGCTGAGAAGCACGAAAGTTTTCTATTTCCCCCTCCTTTTTCATATTTTTTAAAAAAGAGATTGTCTTACCATTTTTATGCCACGATCCAAACTGATGAGCTACCTATCGTTAAAGTAACACCGACCTTCTAGATAACAGCTGTGAACAGCAATTTTATTTAATTTTGCTTTTGAGTAAACAAACATTGCGCTGTAGAAATTGTGTTATCTCCCCAATTTTCCTAACAAGATCCCTATAAAGCTGAATGATGCTCAACCGAGTTCTACTTTTATTTCTTACGAGGCTTCAGTCCTTCCTTTGTCTGTCCCGCTTGCCTTCTTCCAACCACCCCTCCCACCCCACCCACCCCCACCCCCCGCCCAAGATTGGCAGTTGTTTTCTCGCCCGAACAGCGCTCACGTTCGGCACTCTCCGCTCTTCTCCTGCTTCAGAAAGCGCTTCAAGCGGCGATTCCATTTGTCCTTCCATCGTACCACCTTCGACTTCCGGTCCACGATGTAGCCGGTGCGATTGTCTCCCTTCCGATGCTTGGCGACGAACAGGTAGCGGCGGCCAGTGCGAATCTTGGGACAGTTGCACTTGAGGTCTTCCTGAGGGATCCACAAGAAGGTCTCTCCCCGCCGCCCGGGGTGTGCCGTACCCTTGGGGTGCGAGCTGATGACGTTGATGGTGAACTTGATCCAGTCGTCCACGACCTCGCGTGACAATACCTGTGCCAGGACAGCTGAAACACACAACACAGCGTACTGGCATCCGTTTGAACACACAACACAGCGTACTGGCCTCAGTTTGAACACACAACACAGCGTACTGTCCTCAGCTTGAACACACAACACAGCGTACTGTCCTCAGTTTGAACACACAACACAGCGTACTGTCCTCAGTTTGAACACACAACACAGCGTACTGGCATCCGTTTGAACACACAACACAGCGTACTGCCCTCAATTTGAACACACAACACAGCGTACTGGCCTCAGTTTGAACACACAACACAGCGTACTGGCCTCAGTTTGAACACACAACACAGCTTACTGTCCTCAGTTTGAACACACAACACAGCGTACTGGCATCAGTTTGAACACACAACACAGCGTACTGGCCTCAATTTGAACACACAACACAGCTAACTGGCCTCAATTTGAACACACAACACAGCGTACTGTCCTCAATTTGAACACACAACACAGCGTACTGGCCTCAATTTGAACACACAACACAGCGTACTGGCCTCAGTTTGAACACACAACACAGCGTACTGGCCTCAGTTTGAACACACAACACAGCGTACTGGCCTCAATTTGAACACACAACACAGCGTACTGGCCTCAGTTTGAACACACAACACAGCGTACTGGCATCCGTTTGAACACACAACACAGCTAACTGGCCTCAATTTGAACACACAACACAGCGTACTGTCCTCAGTTTGAACACACAACACAGCGTACTGGCCTCAGTTTGAACACACAACACAGCGTACTGGCCTCAGTTTGAACACACAACACAGCGTACTGGCCTCAGTTTGAATACACAACACAGGTTACTGCCCTCAATTTGAACACACAAAACACACAACACAGCGTACTGCCCTCAGTTTGAACACACAACACAGCGTACTGCCCTCAGTTTTCTGCGTTCATGCTTCTACTCGTTAACGTTATACCGTTTGGTAAATTTACCCTACAGGATTACAAACAATCGTATGGTAACATAAACCATTACAGCAAGTGGGAACGAAACAACAAACTCTGTTAAGTAGAATTTCCTCGCATTTAAATTTTATTCCTCCCAGTAAGCCCCCAAACAGCTGTTTCCTCCTCCTTGACGAAATGATTGAGTTAAGGAAACGTCCCAGCTGATGCGGAATCCTGGTACAACCTCTCAGCTACAGGGAACAAAAGGTGTCCCCAAAACACAGATATCTATATTTCCAGATAAGGCCACGCAGATGCCGCCTAGATGAGACCAAGCAGAAATTGGCCTGATGATGCCCAGTAGAAAGAATGATTTCCTACTAGATCCTTTTTGTGTTATATATAGCTTAATGGGTTTTTTCATGGTCTCTTATTTCTTTCTTTCCTTCTTCTCCTCCTATAATTGAATTCGCCGCCAGCCCCTAACTCCACGTGCGGTTAATGCCTCTTTGACCTTTGCAACATTGATGAAACAAGACCGTATAGCTAACTGTAAGCACTCTGTCAAACTGTGTTTGCTTCTATACTCCTCGTGTGCGCTCGGCACATTAACAGCAGAGTGACGGTGAAGAATGTACCTTCCCGTTTTCACTCGCTGGTATTCGTTCCACCTTACAAAACTCTTCCCGACGCAGCTTTCAAAAAGTGTCATCTGTAAAAGCCTTTTAGCGTTAAAAAATCAGTTTATGTTCTCCCGCAATACTCGTCTCTCTCGAGGTGCAACCTCAGCCCAAGATGGGAAGCTGCAAACTTCTATTTGTTTTCGATTACAGTCTTAAACGGCCAGGCTGGCGTGCGCTCAAAGCGGTTCCCACCCGGGGTTCACTGCCTCCTCATCCCTGGCGTCGGACAGTCATCAAGTGGATTCCATTTATCACTCTTGCTGAACAGCGGGAACCTCGCGTCTCCATTTTCTTCTCAGCGGGAGACCAGACGCGTTTTCACCCGCAAGCCGCTCACCTGGTTATCGTGAGTAATCATTCACGTCTGGTCCTCTTACCTAACGAAACTGTCGATGTGTGTGCAGAGGGGTTACAGATCCATCAGCATTCACTCCGTGGAAAAGTTATCGTAGATTATATTGTAATTCTTAGGGCGTAATTTAAATTACTCCTTGTTGACGCAACAGTAGGGCTTGGACTATTTCTTTTTGTGTCTTTATTGTCTCTGATGTGTCGAGCCCTGCCGTCTATTGTGAAATTTCGTAACTGGAAGGGTAAGAAACTCGAGTCTTTCTCTCCTGCTTCTTGTGGTAAAAACAGACGCAGAGGCGTACGATGGGGCCAGGCCAAAGTGGGCAGCTTGAAGTTTCAGGAACTGGTGAAGAGGCCTGGATAGCTGTGGTAGAGCTTTGAACTAGCGTGTCAGAATTTGCGGGTGAAGGGGCTGGACAGCTGCGGTGAAGCTTTCAGCTAGGGTGTCAGAGGTTGCGAGCGAAGGGGCTGGATAGCTGAGGTAGAGGTTTAAACTAGTGTGTCAGAGGCTGCGGATGAACGGGCTGGAGACCTGCGATAGAGCTTTGAACTTGCGTGTCAAAGGTCGGGGGCTCAAATCCAGGATCAGGCAAATATTATAATCTGGATTTAAACATTGTGCAGACTTCATGAGTGGCGATCCTTGTATTTTTGGTGCAGTTTTTCTGTTTGTATAGCTTGTATAGTTCTGCACTGCTTATGTCTGTACTTGGTTGTGGGTCAAGCGCACTGAGCACTTTTTTTAAACGCGGTGATGCGCTCTATAATTTAACATAGTAATAAATAATAACCCTTCGAAAATTAAAAAAGAAAAACAACACTACCGGTCTGTAGGGACCATCTCGCTGCAGCTACCGGTGTGGTGGTTTCATTGCCTACAGATTACTTTTAGGACCACATCCCTCCACAGCAGAAAGCACGCATCATCCAATATGGCCGACAGCCAGCCAGCAACAGCACGCTGTAGGTCAGCCGTTGCATCACCATGGTTTCCTCGACGGGTCCCTATAGAGTAGGGGTAACGCGTGCTTTTCGTCATTACAGAGGATCATGGGTTCAGATCCCGTGTCCCGGACGCGTATTTTTTCCCACGTTGTACCTGTTTATAGGGCCGGCCGTCGCTGGCTTTCGCCAGGTACTCCGGTCCCCCCTCCTCTCCTTACCCCAAGACTTTTCGCTGCCTGCCCCTTAACCCCCTTCATTGGCGATTCGACCTGAATAAACAGTTCTTCTACATTTCGCTGCGTGGTGTGGACAGGACAAAACAAATCGTGCGTTTGTTGTCAACGTAGACTGAGGGTATGCACTTTCTGAAGACTGAAAACTTGACAAAGAATGAACGTGTGAATGAATGAATACGAACATACGTGCTCAGTAATCTGCTGTGCCCCATAACTTTTTTAGATTTGTGCGCCCGCATAGGCGTACAGCCTAGAAGGGGAAACATTACGTGGCTTACTTTCAGTCAGTGCTGGTAACCCTGCAACCGTCAAAATAAAGTTGTTTTGCCCTCTTCACTGACAAAGCGGCTATGACCCCTCTCCACCCTGCTGCCCGACGCACTGAAATACCTGCCTTGCGCCAAAATACATTGGTTCGCATTTTCTGTTGTCAGGTAACATCGCCAGTCTGCCACGTGTAGCGTGTTTACAAACAAACCATGGGTAAGTGGTAGTGAGGCAGTGTGATGAATAATTCGAGGTCAAACGCCGACAGCCAGATGGTGTGTGTGTGGGTGGGTGGGGGTGGTGGTGGTGGGAATATGTGGATGCTCGCGCCGTTGACCCACATAATCTGTATTATTATTTTTGTGTGTCCCCGTCCGCGGGCGCGTATACGTAGCCGACAGCTACAACGCAAAGTTGCGTCTCCAAAGATCTCGAACGCTGTAGACATTTCGAAATCGTCCTTGCATCGAACTAGGAAAAATTCTGATAAGCTTCAGATGTTCTTTTTTCTTAAATGTTTTTTCGTTTGATCCAATATAGACTTTACGCCGAAAACAGAGCCAGATGGTGTCAGCATTTTTTTACCACAGTTTCCTCCCTTGAAAGCAAATGCCATGCAATATCAGCCACTGAAGGTTAGTGCAAGAAAAGAAAAAGTAGCATATTTAGGTATTCTGCAACAGCAGAAACGCCATGAACTGACCTCGTCACAGATTTGGTTTTGCAGCGATCTGTAAACACGCAGACTATGTGACAGATCCCACACCACACGTCAGTAGATGAGTGAAGGTGTTCATCGAAGCCCGTCCGCCCTGTGTATTTTAAGTGCAGTCTTACATCTGGACAGGGAACGAGAAAGTCTGTGCGACCCAGCCGTGGACACACAACGGTCCGATTAACGGTCCAAATTCTTCCTCGGGAAGAAAGAGATCCCATGTGCTGGCAGATTCCTCCGCGAGACGAAATAGATCCATGTGGTTGTAAATCTCAACGAAGATAAATGTCACCTACACATCCAAAACAGGCCACATCAGCCCTTTTCTGAGAGCAACCACGACTGTGTGGTCATTAAAAGTGCCAAGTGACGTCATGTGTCAGAAAGCTGGGTATCGCCAAAGCTTCGTCTTAGGGTCTTTACCGGTTCGATAGACTGGTTATAGGATGATCGCAATCGTGGGACTTTTTGTGGGCAAACTTAAGACTATGTCAGCCTTGTGTTCTGTAGCGGGTGCGCCTGCCGATAGTCCCAAGCCTTTCGTGCACGACGACGGCACGTCCTTCCCGTGCACTTCGTGCTGAGGGCGCATCAGTTTGCCCCGATTAAGATCATTCTCTGGATAGGCCTTACACCTGCAGACCTTGTAAGACTTTCTGCTGTGGCATAATTCTCCGTATCAGGCAGGTTTCTAGTGCTTTGATGTTTTCAAGCCCGGCTTTGACCCCTGAGTTCTATGCTAGTGGAACTGGAATGACAGGTCTGTGTGGCACAGCCTGACAGACATCAGTCCTTGCTGGAGAACGATCTGCCAGTGTTCCGACAACTCTGTGCATGCATGATGGAGAGTGAGAGTTATCTACTTTCAGCGCTCAGACAGCTCTGCGTTCACTGGACCGCAATTTGACAGCGCTTTAGGACAGTTCAGAGCGCAGTGGACCTCGACCTTCGACACTGATGGGAGAGTGGCCACCGACGTGGAAAGGTTGGCCGGTAACTCCCCCACCTCCCCAAACTACATTCCGCGATGGTTGGAATTTTTCTGAATCCTTCGATACCGTGACTTTGGAGAGGATGGGCAGACGGCGGGTCTGAGGCTCCTGGAATGTGTCGTCTCTCGCCACCGTCAGCGCTCGCAAGGACCCTGGTGGTGACACATTGAATGTGACAACGCCGCGACACCCAACACCCTCCTCGCGACCCGGGCACCTCATTCGCACCCCGCCTTTCGACCAAATACGCCCGATTAGCTGCACGGTTAAGTCAACACCTCCGCGCGAGAGTGGCCCAGTCTGTGTATTCAGTGCCCGTAACAAAACACTAAGCCACCCCCCGATTGAAGAGCAAATGCGACGAGTTGTCTAAGCGTAACAGGCTGGAGGCCCGGGCAAACACGCTGAAACTGGCACCTCCAGCGAGCGTTAACCTCAGTCACTCTCAGTCTATTCACGCGCTCTTTTCATTTCTCGCTTCACCTGGCGGCTTCCATCTCCGCAACGCTATCTCACGTGGATCGCGGTGGATCCTGGCCAGACACAATCCCTCATGTTGCGATATAAACGGCTGCAGTTGCCATTTAGACAGTTGAAATTTTTAAAAAGCGGGCTCTGATTTACATTTCTAATCTGAAAGTTTGAAAACTTGGAACTTCAGTTCCAGTGATCTGTGAAATGTCCACACCTTTTTTTTAAATCCCAGAATAAAATTTAAAAAGAAGACTACCCACTTATTTCGAGAAATCATTTCCTATTCCTTTCCCAACCTAAAACATCATTTGGCATAGTCTCGTAAACACGCAGCCAGACTTATTCGATTACATATATATTTTTTTTCACTTCGCTCCACGCTTCTTTGTATTTTACACAGTTGCTGTCGGCTTTCTATAGAGATGCCTTAAATATTGAGGAAGTGCGTGCAATGAACAACGTGTTGTATCTGCTTTTCCTCTCTTTCCCGCAGTTATGTGCAGCCTTTTTCTAATACTGTGTATCAGCGAACACCCTGTTATACATTTATATGAAAAGCCAAGCATTCCTCGATGGAAAATGCTGGAAAAAAAGCTTGGAATTTGTTAAAACTGAAGACATGCGACCCAAGTGGTAGCCATCTTGATCCACTGAGAAGCATTCTTCCTTGTCTCTCCCTCCAGCTTTTCTTACTTTATAATCTTTATTTATTTATTGTTGTGCTGTATCGTCATGTACAGGTTAATGCCCCGAAACGTTGACTTTGTCTGCCTTTGCATTTGGCCTGGCTCAGTTAGCTTGTCACCACAAAATAAGAGATTTTAGTTGTATATTTATTATCTTCAGCATATCTGTGTCAACAAGACATTAAAAAGCCTTATTATCTACTTACCCATTTTTTATTCGACTTACCAAAATCGCGTTTACAAAACTTCTTGAACTTCAGTCTCCGAACTCTTTTCTTGCACTTCTTGCAACTTGCGTCATCTGCAAGAAAAGCACAAAATTTTTATCCGACGATTACAGCAACGACAGTACACGTTAAGGTCCATTAAGCTTCAAATCAAAACCAAGTGACTGCAAAATACATTGTAAGACTAATTGGCAAAGTATTCCAAACAAAATGTGTCAGAACCTTTCCCGTCAAGAACTAAAACTGTGTTCCTGAATACCTCTAAAAGTGTAGTGTAATTCACTGTCCAAAACGATCCTCGAAGACAGCATCTCCACAACAAGATGGCGAGAGGGACGAATGTTCGTTCTAGTTTCCCAAATACACATGGCCAGTTTAATTAAAATACGTCGGGCTACCCGAAACGTTCGCCTGTGTCCTTCCGTTCATGAGAGTGATCAGAATGCCCGTTCGCCCAGTGTATTTTATGATCGCATTTATGCGTAGACAGGCAATAAGAACGGCAATGCAACCCGACCCTAGACACATTCGTCCGATTAAGAAAGGTCCCGAGGCAGAAGCACTGTCAACCATTCTCTCACTGCCATTACGTGTTCTGAAGCCTGTTGTAGAGCCTTAGAAAATTTTGAATAGAACGTCAGAGCTAATCGAAAACTAATGACCAAAACTGGGTTGCGTGTAATATCTCCTTTCTTACACAAACCCCATTGAGCCTCTTCACCTTTTGAAGCCTATGCGGAAAGAGGAACGACCGGTAACGCTGCCTGCACAGGATTTTACTTTGCCAGAGCAAGACTTTGTTGGGTTTTTGTTTAAATTCTAAAGACCGTTCAGTTTCGTTACAGGTTATTTTGTGTGGACGATGTCAACAGCTGTGACCCCCGGATACAGACGAAGAAAGTGTAAGCCCTGCAACTTTCTAGCTTCGTGAACTCTTGGCTAATGCCACAGGCGTTAAGTTTGTCGCACATATAGGTAGTAGCACTGACAGCACAATCACTTGCAGAGATACTGTCAGCTGCTATGAACTGCGCCGTCAGTTCCAGGAAGCAACAGTCAGCTCCAGGGGAAAAAAAACCATGGCTAGTAACTGAGGCAACACAGCTCTGGGAAACGTCACAGTCAATTGCCGTGCTAACACTGTCACTTGTAGAAAACGTTTAGTTGCCGCGGCAATATAGCTGCAGCAAACAACACAGCCAGTTGCCGTGACAATGCAGTCTCTGGGACCATTTTGTCTTCTCCTCGGATCAAGGTCAAACGGTGCAGACTTCAAGGCGGGCAAGGAAAGACAGGTAGTTATTTGCGACTACTCCCCCCGCCGCCATCCACCTGGCAGACACAGTCTCCAGTTTCGACGGGCACCTTTATGGCTCGGCCGACTCTGGGATCGAGTGTTCCGTCAGGCCAGCTTCTCACCGCCTCGCTTGTCACCTTTCTCACCTCGCTAACAGCCCGCGGCGACAGCCACAGTCTTAAAAAACCGCGGAACTTCCCCTATCCCCTCTGTGGCTGTAGTCAGCATTAAGGTCGTTTCGACCGATGTTCGAATAACAATCGCACTAATCTGACCTCCACACGTCCACCAGCGACACACCAACACTCAAGATTGCAACATATCCACCAGTGCCGGAACAAGGCATGAATGTGAAGTGGATGAAACTGGGTGATGACTGCCCAATTTTGAAACCATGTAGCTGTTGCTTTTTCAATGCATTCCATTCTCAAATGTCATCACTCGCGAACAGCTTTAATTGTAAACTGACGACACTTGGTAAACTGGTTTTTCACCACCCCCCCCTTAAAAAAAGACAGGGACAAGTTTACTTTTCCTAGTATAGTTCTCTTTTCCATATACTGTAGGAGTAATCCGCACTATTTTAGTCCCCAGAACATCGACGTTCGTGAGTTTAGATTTTGTATCCAGTGCGCACAGTTTATCACAGAATATGGTATCTATGGAGTTTATCACTGAATATGGTGTCTATGGAGTTTATCACTGAATATGGTGTCTATGGAGTTTATCACTGAATATGGTGTCTATGGAGTTTATCACTGAATATGGTATCTATGGAGTTTATCACTGAATATGGTATCTATGGAGTTTATCACTGAATATGGTATCTATGGAGTTTATCGCTGAATATGGTATCTATGGAGTTTATCACTGAATATGGTATCTATGGCGTTTATCACTGAATATGGTATCTATGGAGTTTATCACTGAATATGGTATCTATGGAGTTTATCACTGAATATGGTATCTATGGAGTTTATCGCTGAATATGGTATCTATGGAGTTTATCACTGAATATGGTATCTATGGAGTTTATCACTGAATATGGTATCTATGGAGTTTATCGCTGAATATGGTATCTATGGAGTTAATCGCTGAATATGGTATCTATGGAGTTTATCACTGAACATGGTATCTATGGAGTTTATCACTGAATATGGTATCTACGTGCAGGGCTAATCATCATAAATTATTTCTCTAGGAAGTCTTGATTTCCTGTGCAAATGAAAATCCCTTGCGCCCTTTGCTCCCACTTTATCCCTGGGGTGTCCGAGCGAGAGAGAACAGAGAGACTGTATGTGTGCGTGCGTGAGACTTGCAAAAAAAAGGGGGGGACAAGGGACGTCACCCCTCTCCTCTTCCATGCAGGAGTCAGGTTTTTCAATACATGCACCGTTCCTTAGCTGTTTACAAACAGGCAATTTGTATTCGGCCCCAAAGGTTCTTACAAACACCAGCTATTAGCGTTGGGTGAGAAAAGAAACCTGCTCGACACTTCCTCACTAGTTTACTGCCGTTGCGATCCTATAAGTTTCCTCCTTTCGTGCGAAAATCAGCCTTCCCATGGAGGAGTGTCCCACAGCAATGCCAGCCTTTGAACTCCAGATAGACTGAGGACGCCATTCGCGGACACAGACACTGCCGGCTGGGTTACCGTCCTTGCATAAGGAGCCCTAACGTGTGCCTGGGGTACTTTAAATCAGGGAAACAGCCCAGCTTTACCTGCCCGTTGCACAGCCTCATTTGGATTTCTTTTGTACCTCTGATTTATAGGTCTCCCTGCTTTCTCCTCTACCTGAGCAGTCTCAACCTTGTTCGTTCTACAACAATCCCATCGTAACTTTCTTGCTTCAAAAGACATTTTTTTGAGGGTGGAGGAAGTAGAAAGGTCCATTTTGCTGCATCAGCTGCTACACAAAATGTTCAATTGTCAAATAACCCTGGGTTTCATTTCTACCTTTCTGTTCAGATCTGTGATTCGGGTGAAGTGTTCCCTACGGTTGCTCCAGACAGGCTGGCCAGGTTCGGCCTTGTCATGCTGCTGTCAGCAATCACCCACAAATTTAAAAACATCTTCTTGGACGGATGCTTTCTTATGTGTTCTAGGAGCTTGAAAAAAGTACCAAAAACTGGAGCCAATCAAAATACAGTCTTACATAAAACACGCTAATCGCTAAGGGTCACCACTGAAAACTTTCCAATTCCCTGGAAGATCTTTACTGCCTATATCCCCACTCACCCCTCCCCTAACTCCTACCCCTAACCCTTCCCCTAAAGCCCCTCCTCCCGAAACATCCCCCTCTTCCTCCCTCCCCCTGCCCCTGGAAAGACCTGCGAAATATAGTTCGCAATTTTACTGGCTCCAGTGAATTAAAGCTTTCACGTGCTGCTAGTCAATAAAATGTCGCGCAGAGATCTGACCGCTTTACTCTGATAAGATCACGCCCAGAGAATCAGGTTCGTCAAATTTTGCCTCACTAAGACAATCGATAGACGGACAGCGTGAGCAAGGAGTCTTGAGGGCTTTGAACTCAGGACACGACTAGTAAATGTTCTTCTTGTGCAAGACCATTAGACGTCTGAAATATGCATGTCTCACTGATGTCTTTCCCAACTCCTTTCATCAAGCAACAATGGTGGCCACAGTTCGTAACGATTCCCCATCAATACGTCTCTCTCTCTCTCTCTCTCTCGGGATAATATACAGAGTAGTTACTTCCATGTCTATATGTCTAGCTCCCTCTGGCCGACTGACTGGCCGCAACTGAAATGTGGTGTATGCGTAAAGACATTGATGTATCGCGGGTAAAAAAAAAATTCCATCAGTTTTACGTTAAAACAATACAAGAAAGCTAGATTGAAAGAAATAAAGAGAAAGAAAGCAAGAGACAGACAGGAAAAGGTACACATGTATACGCAAAGCAACTAGAATATGAACTTACACAAAAACCAAATCGCTATTGATTTTTGCTTTTGAAAGGCAGATCAATAAGACAACGGAAGATTTCTACATCGCAGTATTATTTTGAATATTGTTAAAACCAGTTATTTTTGTTTATTTGTTGTCATCTTTGTTCTGACCATTACAAGGCGCCAGTGTTTAGATTCAGACGAAATGCGGAAAACAGTAACTTACCGTCCTCATCGCGCTCAGCTGGTTTGCCCCCAGGGTCCTCAGTCGGTGTGGGTTTGGGGATTTCTAGAGGGACAAACAACAGATAATTGCGGTTATACACAAGATGAGTCATGTATTCCTTGGTGTCATTCACACAAAAGTCCGACAAATGGCACATCTCAAAGGAGGCCCACGTGTGTATTTTCAAACACTAAATTGACACGGGTTCACTTCGTGCGCATTTGTGTACATGTACAGACTTTCATGTCCTATAATGTATGTACCGACAGGAGCACGTTCTACAAACAGAACAAATGTGTTCAATCTTCGCAACACATTGATTCTCTTCGTACCATCTGATAGTAAGTTTTGGGGTCTGGATAAGTCTCTCAAAAGACAAAACCCGAATGATTGAAAAAATCACTCCCCCCCCCCCCCCCAAAAAAAAAGTAAGACGACCTTCCCAACAATCCCGGCAAAGTAAAGTTTGAATAACTTAATATAGTCAACAGACCCTGACATGTACGTTGATATTAAATAATATATCTTGTACATTGTTATTCTTTCAAATGGTATCTTTTTTTAAAGAAACATCTTGCCACTCGCTTCTTCATTCGTGATTTTAATTATTGGCATTGTGTTTCCAGAAGTGTTGATGCAAGGGTCCGTCCACAGGTTCTTCCACAAATTGTTTTCTCTAAATATAGAAACGATGAGTTTATTAATGATGACAATCTCACTAGGAATGTCGAATCCCTTAGTTACTCACACACGATCACATGCTTTTCTCAGCCAGCAGGCAATTAACATTTTATCAAGGACTACTGCTGTCAGCCCGGCCAGCGGTACAACACAGAACAGACTCCACACCGAGTTGGTTAGTGTTGCCTCGCGTTCAGGTCCGCAAAACGTTTGCAGCCGCACGCACCGTTCGCCTGTTTCGCCAACTTGAAAGTAAAACGAGGGCGTCGCGTGACCAGACGTTGGCCTAACGGAGCGAACGGACTTAAAGATTTTTGCTAGGCCAACAAAGACGGCGGACACAAGCTTGAGAAATGTCGACGCAGCTCTTTTGAGACCATTTACAACCTATCGGCACAGCATCTATTTGTATCAATAGTAAAAGTTAATTGTAGACCTATGTGTGGAAGAGAAAATGGTCGGATGAAGTTATTACGCTAATTATTAACATGTCAGCGCACGAATTTTTGAAACGAAACTATGTGATCAACAGACAATGATACAGGAGAAAATTTAGCATAAAAGTGATTAAGGCTGAGCACTGTGGTGTAGAAATTATAGGATCTAAATTTATGAGAATGGATTGTGGAGAGTATACATCGTGATTTCATCTTGGAATAACCATCGAGCGAATAAGCAGTAACTGCAACCACAGACGCTTACTACGACAGTTTTAAACATTCGTCGGCAGCCATCTTGCTGTCTGCGTGTTTGTCGATATAGCTTCAAGTTAGCTGTTTCCGTTTGCGGGAGTAGGCGAACAGAAAAGGCAAACGTTTTCCAGACCTGAACGGGAGGCCGATTTTGTTTCCTTTTTTTCTTTCAGTTCGATGAAAGTTTCATTATTAAGCTGCATGCACGCACACAGACGCGCACACGCAGGGATGTCAAAACTCGTTCACCAAGTTCTTATTTAAGAATGAAACTCGCGAAGTTTCCCGTCTGCTCTCAACAGAAGAACACGATTTACTTTATACAACCCTTGCTGGCGTGACAACAAGCTTACAAAGTCGTGCTTCCACCATTATCTCTCTCTATTCTTTCTCTCTCCCCACAACATGTGTGCTTGCACAAGACACAAAAAGCTCATACTTTTTTCTTTATCAAACACACAATCAACCAGAACGAGCACAATTTACTCTCTGCAGCACACCTATACACTTCAAACGCATTCTCCATCTACAGAACCAAAGATGTTTGCTGCAAGCTAAGTTTCACTCTAGGTACAGTCAACGAAGACTTAAGATTGAGAGGTTACAACACCGTCAAGAAAGACGTCAAGTTGAGAGGTTACAAAGTGTACTAGTTGATGGACATGCTCAATTTTGTTCTTTTCTCGTGTTCCGTTTTTTTTTTTTTGGTCAGTCCGCTTGTCCACTCACGTTTCTATATCTAGCGATGCGTGTTGATTAAATTTCCGTTAAAACATGCTCTGGCGAAAGTGATCACGAAAACAGCACATGCAAGCTTTACTTTCTTTGTCTGTCCCATCTCGGCCCACGTCTTTCTCCCTTTGTTTCGTCCTATCTTTAAAAGGAAATATTGCAGGGCGAGCAGTCGTCGTATTGTGTTGTCTGCGCACCTCAGTTATAAATCCTGCAAAGTGGAGCAAATAAAGCTCAAGTGTGTCACAACATAAAGATTTGCAAGGAGCTGCGAGGAGGTCTTGCAGCCGCACGTGCGCGCTCCTGTTCGCGTATGAAATGCGAGCATACACGTGTGGGACAAGTAGTTGCGAGTGTTTATCCACGTATGCAACCGCGCGCGTGTGTATGTGCGCAGCGTGTACTGACGGTACCTACAAATGTATATCTGTGTGTGAATGTGCTCAGCGTGTACTGACGGCACCTGCAAATGTATATCTGTGTGTGCGAGTGCTTGGTAAGTGCAGTTCATTTTGTCCATTTAACGCCCATCATGTAATGGTAATGTCGACAAAAAAAGGGACCCTCCTCTTATTTAAAATGAAAAGTGCAACGTCGGCGTTGTAATACAAATGGAACTGTCCCCTGATTTTTTTTTGTTGTAAAGTGCACATGCGTTACAAGCATTTTGTCTGCATTGTTGTTGACTTTGCTATTAACTGTCTCTTCTTAGAGTCTGACTCTTTCCTGGAGTGCTCTTGCGTTCCTAAAACGCATCGACCCCATCGAGCAGTCACGGTTCTGGAGAAAACTACAGCTTTTTTTATTTACATTTTTGCGAGGCGTGCGGACCATGACCACTGTACAGCAAAACAAACCCAAGGTGAAGGGCGTGAGACAGTGCCAAAGGCATAAAAGATAATTATCGCAACAGCACGCATCGCTGATCAACTCATCCCCTCTCTTTCTCTCTCTGTCTCACACATACGCACACACACACACACAAGAACAGGCTTCAATACTGGAAATCCTTTTGGTTTTAAGTGATGACATTACAGCAGAGCGTGCACAACACGCAAAAGCCATGAGATTGCTTGGCTTATTTTGGTGACGTCAGAAATCTATATCTTACAAACATGTCTCCACTCACTCGCTTGCATGTACGCACGAACGCACGCACACAGGCACTTACTGATGCAAGGTGCTATGGGAGACTTGCTCTGCTGGTAACCCTTGGCACAACGGTTACAGGTGAGACCGGTCACCCCGTCTTTGCACGGGCACTGGCCAGTTGTCTGGTTACACATTTTGCCTAGGGCGCCCACCGGGTGGCAGCTGCAAGCTGTGAGGACAAAAAGTTTGAACCGCAATGAGCTGTCGACATAAAACCATTGTCTTTAACTATTTCTAATATAAACCAAAAATAATAAAGTATTTCTTCTGCCCTTGAGCTTAGAGGCAGGTCGTTTTCCTGCCATTTAGTCATCAAGTCCTCCTTCACGCGTTCGGCAGAAGACGTATTTTAACGTTCGGTGATCAAATAGTGTTCTAGTGATTGATAATAAAGTAGTGTTTAGCGCTCGGTCACGAAAATGTATTCTAGCGTTCGGTAATAAAAACGTAGTCTAGCGTTCGGTAACAAAAGTCGTGTTCTAGCGTTCTGTTATAGAGACGTGTTCTAGCGTTCGGTAATAAAGATATGTTCTAGTATTCGGTAATATAAATGTATTCTAGCGTTCAAGAGGGAGAGAGAGAGAGAGAGAGACGTGTTCTGGTATTTAGTTATAAAGAAGTGTTCTTTTGGGATTAGGTAACTAAGAAAAGATTTTCATAATATTTTACAGTAAAGACAAGGACTTCCTATGAAGTTTGGATCGGCCTTTAAAAAAAAAGGCAAGCCTTTTGTCGGCAAATCACCTGTTTAGAAATAAGTGGTGAAGGTAAGTAAAAGGCAACTGATTCGATACACACAACAGCTTTCGATGTCTTTGTCAGGGTGGGATTAGAGGTAGGGGTACACATTGAAGTCGGCGTCTTCGCTTTTCCTAGTTGCAACGCACCAGTTTGAGCCAGTTCCTACGATAGCCTGGAACTCATGTGACGCACAATGAAAGAAAGCGCTTATTTCTGCACCAAATCATCATCCCGCGGTGCTCGACTCATCAGCTAGTGCTTTGCTGTTGTGTGGCACAGCCTTTAGTGTCAGTCGGGTGGGGTAGGGGCCACCACGGGCCTCAGTAACCAACCATCGACCCTATCGTCCTACCGGTCTTGTCTGGCCAGGCGCCTGGCCTGCCAGCCAGGGTGGCGAACGCCGTAAACTTTACACCCGGGGTATCAGCTTGGCGGAAAGGTGTTTGCAAGCTCAGTGCGCTGGCGTCGGCAAGATGGCGGCTGACATGACGATTTAGCGGAGGCGCGTGAGTGCCGGCTTTCTTCTGCCGATGACAAGGGCAGATAAGCCCACAGCGGAACGAAGCGAGGGAGCAGCAGCCACCTTTTCCTTCCCTTGATACGACCGGTGATTCGAGTTGACAGACGAGTCCTACCGTGCACCCAGCTCTCACCCTGAACCCTGAACAGCCCCAGTGGGCTTCGCGCGCGTGTGGTGTGGCTAGTCTCATCGTCTTGGCAACTGTTTCCTTTCCGTTTTGTTAAGACTGCTGTCGCGGCAAGGCTTGGGGATTCACAGCTGAGGCAGCAGTGTTCTAGAACAAACCAATATCTATTGCTGACGCTTCAAGAAAGAACCGTATTTATCTGGAAACGGGGAACGAGAGGTCTGAAGAAACTACGGACGTGGACATGCTGTTTGTATCTCACACACAGTAAAGTGAACCTGTTTGTTTGCAACAACAAATACCAGTATTTATTTGCAGGTTTTGATTATATAATTGTGCCGAAACCTGAGGAAGCTATTATTCAATGGTTTACAGTCATTTAGTGTCCCGCCTGTCATGATTATTGCTAGTAACAATCAACATCACTGGGTTTCGCTTTTTCGTCACGGAACACTTCCGAGTAACGACGAATAGGCCGTGGCTAAAACCAACACACGAATAATCCCAGACATTCTTAAGGGTAAAACAATGTGGCCAAACAAACCCTTCGCGAAGATTCCCGAACCCCTTTGCTCTTCGTCTTCGTACTGATAGAAGACTAGTGAAGTTTCCCCAAGCAAAGACTGTGAAGTGACCGTTACGGGAAAATCAAAAAAGTCAGTCGCATGCTGCCGAATACACCACTTGGCACGATGAGTGAAAGGCGATCAACACCAATCTTCCTTGTAAAAAAGCAGTTAACTTTGGAGTTTGGGAGAGAACAGTTGATGTTCGGTCCATGGTCTTTGCCGCACAACCAAACATTGAGTAAATGCCTTCAGATTGTGACGACAGTGATTATGGACGCTTCAGGTCCTCACGGACGTGGTAACAATAATTTCCAGGCCCCGTATGCAAGAAATCCGAATAGCTTTCTTATTCCAGAATAGCTGTCATGACAAGAATAAGTTCATTGAATTTTCCATGCACTGTAAACAAGACGTGTTCAAGTTAAACACATTTTGTTGCCGAAAAAGAACCTATTATACATTGATCTAGAACGCTTTAGATGTGTGGGTGCTAGCGTAAAACGTGTTCTACCCTGTGTTCTCGTAAGTGTTAAAATGTTCGGAAATGTATAAATGGTGTTCTGATAATGTTCCAAATCTGTGCCAAAAGCAAGCAGAGGCATGCTAAGAACACATTAGAACACATTCAGCACACATCTTACATAGTATTTACCCACGCAGTACATATTTTGCACCACCTTGAACACTTTTTACGTGTAATTAGTCAGTGTTAAAAAATATTTAGAGCGTTCACGAAAACCGAATAGCTTATTTTTTCCCTCGTTATTCGGTCTTCCCAGGAGCGAATAGCTTGTTCCAAGTTCTCCGAAATATCGTTTTGAGAGACAGAAAAAAATCCACTATTCAGGAATAAATTTAGTACTGTTTACGTGCATACGGGGTCTGATCCTGATGAGATAAATAAGGCCGTCTTCCACAGCCACGACGCTAGACACTCCTGGAAATGTGTATTTTATTTCCATACATTCTTCCATACAACATTCTTCTCGACAACGCATGTTCCAAAATTTTCATCTAAAGTCAGTCACAGCATGCAGTTAGACGATATTACAGTGACAGCCCACTGTCTGATTGGAACTTTGTGAAAAACCTCTTTAATATCCCCCAGAAAACTTGTTTCATCCTTTTATTTTTAAAAATGTTCTAAAGATGTTTCCTATGCGATATAGGACATTAAGGCGATGCTAACAGCTGAGAACAATTCGGAAAACATTATCTCCGGATTCCCTTTAACCTTAACCTCTGCTTTAAAGGGGGAGGAAGGTCACAAACTTGGCATCTGACGGCTCTCTTCGTACATCACCGTTCGGCAAGACTTCATTAATTTGTTTGTCAACTGCTCGCAGGCGACTTTCATTGCCTCGACAGTGCAATTACAGCGGGTCAGAGATAGGGAAACAGCGGGGTACAGAACTGGTAAAATATTGCGTCAAGATAAACGCCGGCGTGTCACGGGACCCGCTTCCTGCCTGGGCGCGCGCTTCCTACAGCCTGACAGGGCTCTCGCAGCTGCAGACGCAGTCAGAAGAGGCCTGCGTCATGGCGTTATCGCGCGGGCTGCCAGACTCCGCTGCTAAGCTTCAGCCCTGAAACCCACCGTAAGGCCGGAGAGACACCCGTCCGCTGCAGTCTCAGGGTGAACGGCCCCTATGTTCCTAGACGAGACAAGACCCTCTGAGACACCAATTAGATCTCATGTGCGGGTAGATTTTTAAAAACGAAAAAAAAAATTGATACACTCTCAGGACAGGTCATGTCTGCTTTTGAAGGGTATTGCAAGGGCCCTCTCAACATTTCACGGGGAAAGAACGCTGCGCTATTTTCTTGCAGGGACTCAAAATGTTGCAAGTGTTTCAGCCAATCAGAAAAAAATCTTGCGGTGTAGTGCGGAGTGGTCTAGTTCGTCGCGGTCGTGGCAAGTCTTAGATTATCAGTGAATTGGTCAGAAGAACTGACTTTTCAATTAATAGAGCTTTGGCAGCAGCTTCCCTGCATTTATGATAATTCATAGCTATTTACGTGACATGTCACATGAGCTGGGAGGTAAAATGTCGCAGACTTCTCGCAGCTTGTAATGTTTTCTCTCAATGTTACGCTCATTGGGAGCATTGCATGATGTAAGTAACCCTTACGGGACTAGCTTAATTGTCTGCAAATAAAAGATTTAATCTCTTCAATATCGGATCAAAATCTACACTACAGAAATGTCGCTACAATCCAACTGAGAAAATTGTGGGGGGGGGGGGGTGAAAGGGCGTAGCGCAGTGGTTATGAGCTCTTCAGTCACCCATCGAACTGCTGACGGCGACTTCGAAACGGAAGCTGTCACGATACAGAAATCCTTGGTAGGCGACTGGCCTCGGCGCCATCACAGGCTGTGCGGTCGTGTTCGCTCCCAAATGACGATGTAACATGTCGCTTGGTGGGTGTTGGTGTGTGCGTGGCGGAGGATAGCCCTAGCGAGAGACATATCTCGATGGAAAGTGTGTGAGATCTTTGGGACAGGCGGCTGAATCAGTTCGCTGCTATCGTTTCCATTCAACCTAGTCCAGCCGTGTGACACCAGCATAAGCTGACTTGGTGCGTCTGACTGCCGTTGCTGCTTCAGCCCCGTCGGGCTGTTGGCACGACTGCTTCCCATAGTGTGGCTTGCACCTTCAGCAGCAAAAGTTTCTCGTCTGCTCGTGCCCCCGCAGCAGTTGTTGCGTTTCAGGGATGTGGCTGTCAGCGGCGCGGTCATTCATTGGACCGTTAGCGGCGGTGTAAAGGTCTTTGCCAGGCGTCCAAACCCTCTCTCGTTTTCATTTACTTTAGACAAGCCCAGCACGGGAACACGATAAAAAAAAGGCAGCCCTCTACCCAGATTCTCTCCCCAGAATCGTGATGGGGAATATGATGTTAAAACAGATATGTATTAACTAGAAAAAAGGAGATCGCTTGTTTACTTTCACAAAGGCAGGGCCTTCAATTAATCGTAAGAGTCGACTATAGACCTTCTTTGAAATGCAGATTTCATCAAGAAATTTACTGTATTAATATATACAGGTAAAAGTGCATGTCGCGGTTTTTCTCTGTCGTGTCTAGGGTATGGCGCTTTATGTGTTTTACTACTCTGCTCGTTCGACTCGAGTTATCACAACATAAAAATGTGTCAAGAAGGGGGAAACTAACACTGCAATCACTACCTAATTTCCTCAATTTCTAACCGGCTCGAGCCCCCACCCCCTTGCTTGTCACGCGCACAACTTAACAAAAGCAGGCAACGATAATACACTACTCTATTTATTTACAGTTACTCCAGAATATTTCACTACACAATGAATGATGCTCCACTATACATCTACTGGTATACGTAGAACAATCACTCACACTCTCATACGTTCATCCCAGCGCTATCCGTATCTACACACACACGTTATTGACCGGGTTAT
>SMGT01009875.1:140895-185072 GCA_004794575.1 Lanistes nyassanus | reverse complement strand
ATCGGACGCGCGTTGCCCATACACAAAAAAGAAGTGACAAGATACTGTCTGTTTCTGGTGTCTGGTGGCACTAACGTCTCTCCTGCACGCAACGTCATCCTGGTGTGCATCCCACCCATCCCCCTTTGTGTGGTGTGTGTGCGTGTGTGTTCTAATTTACTATTCTGGGGCTAGATGACGCAGATGGTTACATCCCTTGTGACAAGCCCGCTAACACGATTGAGTTTCAAGCTGCGGGAAAAGATGTTTCACTTTTATCGTCAAGACTATCCTTGCCGCCGACTTATCGATGGCTGTCGTCTGCACTTGATTTATTGTAGAGCACTGTCTTGCAGACCGTCTTATGCTCCCCGGATCCTTGCATGTGACTGTTTCAGGCTGTCCAAACAACGTCATCTTGATGGGCGCGTAACCATTACACTAAGCTGCTTGCCTTCAGTCAAATTTGTTGGATTAATAACTAAGACACGTAAATGCCGCTTGCCCACGAGACCATTCAGTTTAGAGAAGGACCTAAGACCGCCCCGTCTTGTTTCTGAAAGGCTTGTGAAGTTAAGGAAACGTTTAGATAAATCCAGGGAAGCGAATGGCTGAGTGGTTAGAGCCCAGGCCTCCTAACCCGTTGGCCCAGCTGCGAATCGGTACTTGACCCCCGTGGACTAGTGAAGCTAAGGTAATGATGGAGAGATGGGTCCCTCTCTTTTGACGCTGACCCACAGATAAATGGTCTCATACACCCCACAATCTTACGACGTTCAGGTCACTGGATATCCTTTGCGCCTTTAGATCAATTCTTTAAGGTTTCCAACGACAAAATAAAACAGCAAAAATCCAGCAAAGTCTGTTCTCATTAACCTGAATTTGTCGCGTTAGAACGAAGACTTTTACTCCCCCCTCCCCAAAAAAATTTCACAAAACGGCAAAAAAAAAAATTTTTGGTTCCTGGCCTGAGAAAACACGGCTAGGTCGCTGTGGCCAACAAAGTTAACGTCCACGACGTGTGCTGACGGGGTACAAAGACGCTTCACATCCCAGCAGCCTCATCTAGCGATCTTGCGTGGCGTCATTCCACAAGACGCACCCGGTCTGATTAGAGCACTGTCAAGACTCCCAGCCTGCTGGTCATGTCAAGCAAGAGCGCATGTTTGGAACTGTTAAGACAGCCGTTACACCTAAAAAAAAAAAACCAAAAAAACCAAAAAAACCCCACGGATGTCAGCAGCAGTCAAGCGTTCAACGGCTCTCAAGCAGGTGCGTTTTTGTCGCTGTAGCGGGGATTTTATATCGCGCGGTTCGAAAAGGGCGCCATACATGATGCTACGGCAGATAGTTTCACCGCAGTGCGTTTGACGCCTCGCTTCGCCTACCCGCCCTCCGCTCCATGGGCGGTGCTGGCGGTGCTTTCTGTTTTCTCTTATATTTGTCTCTCCCCAACGATTTGTCGATAAGAGTGGAGACAAAGACGAACTGTGTACTTCCTCCTCCGCTGTTTCTTCAACCGTCTGGTCCCTCACGCTGCCTCCCTGTATCTCAAAAATACACGTTATAAACCTTTTTTTATCGCTGGGGGCAGGGGGGAAGGGGTGTGACGTTCAACGAGGTCATTTGGTGCAGATCTTATAGCGTCACATTAGCGGAAGCACTGTCAGGACAGTCTTCTGACCCACCTGGGCCATGGTGGAGAAACCTCGTGAATAACTCCGAAACGGCATCCTGCTTCTGTCTACACACGCAAATGCATGGGCAAAATATGCACACCACTTTCGTGTCTGTAACCATCAGGAGGTATCTGTATCGGGTCTGTAACCATCAGGTGGTATCTGTATCGTGTCTGTAACCATCAGGTGGTATCTGTAAGCCAAGGACTTCCCACATGGCCGCCAGTGGCGTACGGTTCCGTATCCACTGAGCCCTTCATCTTGAGCTTTGAGTTCCTCCTCACACCTTCCGTGGGTGGGCAGCATGGAGTCAGCAGGCGAGTTTTCGATGTAACAGACGGACCAAGAAATACACCCACCTGAGCATCGCACGGTGATGTTACAGTTCACGACGACGCACCGAATAGTGCAGACACAAATCTCCTGGGTCGGGTTGCATGAGAGTTCCTTACCGTCCTAATGTCATAAGACCGTCGTAAGGCCTGTTTGGCCCGTGTATATTATGTGTATACTTACGGATGTTCAAGCAACCCGACCCTGGCACCAAGGTCTGCTGACTCTGTTCCAGTTTACCATTTCGTCTGAACACTTTGTTTAATCTTGCCATTGTAATCAGTAAATGCACGAAGGTCGGAAGGATATGAAGGCAAAAACAACAAAAAGGACGTGTGTGTTGGACGAGAAGGGAGAGGGAGAGAGGTGAGCGTTTCTTTTCATGTCGGTCAGCAGAAGGAACACTTGACAACCAGTCTTTCAAGACGCCCTTGCGGGGCTATTCGCCTAGAAGGTGAATGACGTTTGCATCTTTTGAATCTAGTTCACTGAAGTATTTACAAGACCACCAGTATATCCTAAGTATAGCAAACAAGCTATAGCATGCTCCTAATGGTTGACCACTGCTTTCTTCCTTTTTCCTCTTTCTTTCCTCTCCCTCTCCGCCTCATGATATAAATTATTACAAATGCAACTGACGCTTTAAATATATCTCTGCGCACTTCCAGTTCGTTGTAACTTGACTTCTGTTATAATTTTTAAAAATTATCTCTGATTTCGACTATAATTTGTTTGTATCATACTTTTAAATATCTTAGAAAAGCGCCAGCATGCAGCAGACTTAATGCTAGACTCACTAAAGCCCACACATACATTTCACAAGCGTAGGACTGGGTATCACACTATAGATAATAATGAAATTAGTAGACCATGCGTAGAACATTCGAAACAAGTGACGGGCTAGGGAGGGAGAGATGAAACGACAACGAATGGGTGAAAAAGAAAGCTGGCTAGAAAATTTCTATGGTTTGTTAAAGCATTAAACTTTGTTTGAAAAAGAACAACTCAGAACCGTGCATGCTCAGCGAAAGCACTACAGTACGTGTGAGAGTAAAAGAAAATTATTTATGCTTAGTTACACCAGTAAACTTTGAAGGGTCACAACACACACTTGTGCATGATTAGTTCAAGCAGTAATCAATAGCAAAGCACACATAGAAAAACGAATGTTTCACGTAAAGCGTTCAGAAAAAAGTAAGAATGAACAAAGTATGATATCACACGTGCGCACGAACACGTTATGGACATTCTACAAACTATGGTCCGGAAGGAATTAGTGACTACAGGTGATGTGCGCAAAGCTTGAAGTTTCGAAGACAATTCCGTCAACTCCGACGCACAGACGGCCCAGGAAGACGGGGTGAGTGCACACTGCTTGTGTCAAGTGCTCACGTGCAAGTGCAGGTGCAGGTGTGCCTGTCTCCAAACCATGGGTACTTCAGCTTCGGTTCGCTAGGGTCACAGTCTCCACCTCAGCTCAGCTAGTGAGCGTTGCTCACAGTGGACAACAGCGCCAGAGAAATCCCTTTTATGTCAGGTTCGTCTCGTACCCCATTCCACCACCTCGCCCCACCAGCCTGCACTTCACCTCATGTCTGTTCCAGCTCTGGTGAAAGTCTTGGCACTACAGCTGCCGCCTAGACTAGTCTGTGCTCAGTGGTGAGTGCTGTGTGCTTTCTACGGCTCACTCAAAAAAAAAGTCCAAACCATGAAGATCTCACCAAACCACGCGGTAGCCTGGTCAGCGCGAGCATACCTTTGCAAGCCCTGCGGTCAGAGATGGGTTTGCTGACGTCACGATAGTAGCCCTCGCGGCAGTAGTGGCAGTGCCGGCCCGCCGTGTTGTGGCTACAAGCCATGCACACACCGCCGCTACGGTAGCCGGACAGCTGGTACAACTCGCTACTGAAGCGACATCGCCGCGCATGCAAGTTACAATTGCAAGCTGCAAGACAAACAGAGCAGAACAGAAACCAGCCATCAGCCAGGAGCGTCACAGCAAGTACGCGCAAAACATGCAGCCCATACCTTTGCAGGCTTTTCTGTGGGTGATGTCTTTGCTTTTGTCTCTATAGAACCCTTCCTGGCAGTAGTTGCAGTTCCGGCCGGCGGTATTGTGCCGACATTTGAGGCACACACCGCCGCTCTTGTAACCTGACAACTGGTACAGCTCCATATTGAACCGACACCTACTCGCGTGCAGGTTGCAATTACATGCTGAAATGAGAGGGAATGTCAAATGACGAGATGACGTACAGGTTGAAATGCGAGGGAAGGGTAAATGACGAAAGGGTGTACACGCTGAAATGGGAAAGAGCGTCAAATTACAAAATGATGTACATGGTGAAATGAGAACTACTCAGAAGAAACGTCAAATGACTAAATGATGTACACGCTGAAATAAAATGTTAAATGATGAAATGATGCACACGTTTAAATTTAAGGAAAAATCAATAATAAACACACTCAAATGAGAGGGAACTTGAGACAAAGCTAACTAAAATCAGGGAATATCAACTGAGGTGATGGACGCACTGAAAAGTGAGAGAATGTCGAAGTGACATACCTGCTGATAAAAAGAAATGTTAAAGTGGTTTTACAGTCTTAAATGACAAGAAATCTCTTGCAGAGTCATGACATACACTGAGATGACAACGTCAAACAGCGACTTGCCCGCTGAAATCAAAGGGAACGTCAAAAGAAAAGAATAACAAAGTCATAACTAAACTCAAACAAAAAGGAATGTACACGCTGATCTGTGAGTGAAGTATGCGCTTCAGACGAGAATGTTCAGCAAAGTAAGACACATTCTGAAACAAGAGGGCATGCCCAACAGTAAGACACATTCTGAAACAAGAGCGCATGCCAAACATTAATGTATACACTAAGACTTAATGAAAAGTTGATGTTTCCAAAACAGCAAGCCACGGCACGGTTAGAAAAATGTAAAAAGAATAAAAGGTAGAAAAAAGTCTTTCATAATTTAAACTAACGCAACCACAAATATACAACTCTTCATTACATAAATAATTCGTTTTCTAAAATATTTTCATTCTGTATTTCCACACAACAACGCTTAAACAAGCCACGATAGCCGTTGTAATAAGGCTATTATTGATAAATCTTAACCAAAAAAATAAACAACATCGAAATTTTTTTTTTTAAATACGTGTGTAATATTAATATCTAACAGCTAAAAGAACAGCAAGAAAAGTCATGTAGCAGTCAGAACAAAAAATCACTAGAAACAAACGTACTACATCAGTCGATGTTCACGTCATCACTTACTAAATCTCTTTACACAGGTAAACATTTTCTGGCGCAAAACGGTAACTCATACAAGCTGCCCTTTGCTGTGCACAATTATTTAACTATGAACCCAGGTCTTCGGCTAAATCCTGCAGGATAATGTGGATTTCAACTAAGACTGTTGCTTTGATATATTTAGGGCTTCCGACAGTATGGCTTGTCACGTGACAAGCGACACGTGACCGTCTAGTGATAGCTGTGCGAAAAATATCTGACTTAATAGAACGTTGTTTTCTGACTAAAGGTACGTTACCTATCAACATTTCTTCTTCAGCTTTAAGACAATTATTCAATTAACCGGACCCCATCCATTTCCCACCTGTAAGCCTCAATGTCACATTCACTGCTCTTGCGAAGAAGACAATCAAGGTAACAGAATGCATAGCAAACTGTGGAGGCTTTCGGACATTTTCAAAATAATTCTTTCATAGACGTTTCATGGATTGATAAGTACGTTTCGCATTGAAAGGGTGTGGGAGGGGGAGAGGCAGCACAACATTCTGGAACTCTTCCTACACTTCAGACTTCCTCCGTGTTGTTCTGCCTTTCTAGAGATTTCTAAACCATTTCTCCTTAAAAAGAAAATCATGTAGACAGATTGTTGACCTGCAGGCAGATAAATCACTCAATCTCCCAGACAGGTATTGTGTACACAATGAAGCAGCTGAGATTACTAGAATAGTCCCGTGAACAAAGCGTAATCTGTAATACTGATGTCACGCTGTGTTGTGACTGGTGATTACTTCGTGACGTTTGTCACTTTATGTTTTTTTTGTGAAATAACTGAACACACGAAGCGTTATACTCAAACGAAAAAGGAAGCTTTTACACACAAAACCTAGCAAAGAAACATGCGACCTAGTTATTAAGATATGTGTCATGTAACCTTCACATTCAGAAGCGTACAAAAAAGGGTCTCTGATCTGTGTTGCTTGTATCTCTCGTTAAGCAATACAAAGAGAGGTCTGTGACCTGACTGACATATTGAGGTCTGTGGCATGCCATACTGAGGTCTGTGACCTGACATACTGAG
Source organism: Lanistes nyassanus (assembly GCA_004794575.1). NCBI lineage: Eukaryota > Metazoa > Mollusca > Gastropoda > Architaenioglossa > Ampullariidae > Lanistes > Lanistes nyassanus. Next base: position 178,739 of record SMGT01009875.1, on the reverse strand, counting down.
GTATGTGGCCTGACATACTGAGGTCTGTGACCTGACATATTGAGGTCTGTGGCCTGACATACTGAGGTCTGTGACCTGTCATACTTAGGTTTGTGATCTGTCATACTTAGGTCTGTGACCTATCATACTGAGGTCTGTGACCTGACATACTGAGGTCTGTGGCATGCCATACTGAGGTCTGTGGCATGCCATACTGAGGTCTGTGGCATGCAATACTGAGGTCTGTGACCTGACATACTGAGGTCTGTGACCTGACATACTGAGGTCTGTGACCTGTCATTCTGAGGTCTGTGACCTGTCATACTGAGGTCTGTGGCATGCCATAATGAGGTCTATGACCTGTCATACTGAGGTCTGTGACCTGTCATACTGAGGTCTGTGGCATGCCATAATGAGGTCTATGACCTGTCATACTGAGGTCTGTGACCTATCATACTGAGGTCTGTGACCTGACATACTGAGGTCTGTGACCTGACATACTGAGGTCTGTGGCCTGTCATACTCCCTGCAGCCGTCGTTCCACAACACAAGAAAAGGGTTGTGATCGAAATGCTAATCCACAGTATCATGCAAGGCACGCAGTTTTCATTAATTTTACAGAAAGAAAACACACAGCTCTTCTTAGCGGAGTTCGCTCGTAGCTGTGTTTTAAAGAATGCAAGCAATGCCTTTTAGCAAAGTTCGCTGAGTTAGTGGCATCAAGACTATTCAATCATGTATATTCGTGACAGTTTTAGCGTTTCATATCGGTCGGTAACAATTAACTTCTACTTTTTTGATCAAGTACACGTTGCTTTAAGAAGGAAATATAAATAGTTGCTCACCTTAACAAGGGGGTTTTGTGCCTGTTTCACCTGTAGTCAATCTTTATTTCGTTGGCAAGAACTTTTAGAACTCCTTGAAATCATCGCAAATAGGACTGAACGTTGAGCACAATCTAGCGCAAAACTAATTTTGCCTTGGATAGTTAAGTTTGTAGAGCTGCGGACTAGCAGGTGGAAGATTGCTGGTTCGAATCCTGGTGTGATCAAGGATTATTGCCTGGAGTTACACATTGTCCAAACTCCATTCGGCCATTTCCCCGCACATTAAACTGCCTGTCCGCACTGACCATCTTACTGCAGCTGTCAGTCTGGTGGTCCTTTCAGTGCATACCTCAGTAATAATTGCACCCCATCCCCATAGGTCCACTGTCCTGATATGCACCCAGTTTACAGTGAGACCTATACCCCCCCTCTCTCTCTCTCTCCATCCGCTCCCTTCACAGATGCTGCGCGTTTACCCACAGAAGAGACGCTCAGTGTCGCCCAGTGAGAAGCGACTGAATAATAAGAGCGCCACCGTGACCGTGAGTTGGCTTCACTCTGGCCACTGCGTCTGCGCCAACAGCGCCTCGTAAACTGGCAGAGGTTCCCATCATCTTTATTGTTACGGCCATTGCGGGGACCACTACAGCGCACTCTTCGCACCGATGCACTCACATTCATCTGCACTGCGCAGAAACAACCAACCCCCCCCCCCCTCAAAGAGGCGAAGATTATTCCTGACTAGACCAGCAAATACTTGTTGTTTGCAGTCGACTAGCAAACTGCTTACACGTTGGGGGTTTGGATGAACCCTGATTTCTTCAGTCGGGTGCAAGTGCCTGAACCACATGTTCAAATCACGAAAAAGTAAAGGTACTATCGTTCCGTTCGTCATGGAAACATTCAGAAAAGAAGTCAATTACCACGGGCGATGTTTCAGTTCAGTATGGGCTTTCTCTCCCTTAAAAAATTGGGTTTTTTAATGACAAGTTCACATCATATTATTACGATATGCAGAGTACGGGTGGCCCGTCCGGTCGCGTCTGCCCGTCCGGTCATAAATGTGGTCGTAAGGCCCATTGCCCTATGTATTTTGCGTACGAAGAGGAGATAGGAACCCTTATGCAAGCCAGCCGAGGCCTGTAACCATTAGAATCGCTTACTTTCCCCTATTTCCGCTCTTATTTCTTTTTCTCTTCCACCTGCTCCTTCTGTTTTGATGACGCCAAACAACAAATGGACAAATCACTTACAGTGGCACCGCCTGAGGCGTTAAAAAGCAAAGCTGCTGGTGTGATACGACTGTGCTTCCAAAACAACTCTGCATTAAGCGGAAAAATCCTGCCGTACGATGGCGCCCAGTTGCCACCCCGACCCCCCCCCCCCACAACTTCCGCAAGCACAATTTCCGCTTGGCTGCATTCAGCCATGCCCGCTGGTTGGGCAGTGGACCAATAAATATAAGAAGTTACGATCACACCAAAAGTGATAGATTTTTTAAAAAACACACACGCAGGCTTAAGGCATGAACATTTCAGTCCCTTTGAATGTCGGCCTGGGCTTATCCGCGGTTTTTTTTTCACATCCTCTCTTCTTCAGCTTGTTCTAAGGACACCAGCAAAAGAAGGAGTTCAAAAAAGCGAGGTGGGGGGGGGGAGAGAACAGGTGGAGCTACTCCTGCAAGTACAGCATGCATTTGGCCAGAAGTTGTTCACAACACTGGCAGCCAATGCGCTTAAGTGCCTTTTCAACAGATATCCCAGAATAAGCATCGCTTAACGAAACAGAAAATAGGTTGCCGCCTGCATGTTGTTTAGGTTTTAAGTGAGGAGTGCACGAAAGAGCGGGTTAGGAGGGAATAAAATGTTTAAAAAAAAATAAAAAGGGGGGGAATTATGTTCCAGCATCACGAACACCCCACCAAGTCTGTAAATACGAGGTGATACACGGCTTTGAATCCGTCAGACTAATAACTAGGACAGCACGTTGATCACAATCTAGCGTGCGACTAATGTTGCCCACCGTACTGGCATAGCGACCAAACCTCAACATCACGTTTCTCGCCATATGCAGGGTAAAGGAAAGCTTTCGGGTCACAATCTACAGGCTGACTCACACGCGGCAAGGTTTGCCGGGAAAAACGAAGCTTTGCTAGCCTTCCAGTCAGTCGGAGTGCTGGAGCAGCTCCTATTTTTTTTCTAATGCGGGTCACGAGGTCAGTATTCGCGAGACAGCCTCCCAAAGGAGTCGATATTGTGTGATCTGGCTGTAATACAGCTACAAAACAAGCCTTTGGGCAAAAAGGGAAAACTACTTGATATTTTCTTAAATGCCAGTAAATCAACCCTTTAAGGATATCCATAAAACAGGTAAATATTCGACAAAGTCATCGCTGAAAAGGTTTATGCCAACACAAATACAATTCAGCGTTGTCGACATATCAAACTGGCGCTAACTGCAGGTTGAGTATTAACACGCACACATCAGGTTTAAGACATAAACATTTCAGTCGCTTTGACATTCGGCCTGGGCTTATCCGCCTTTTTTTTTCGCCTCCTCTCTTCTTCTGCTTGTGTTAAGGACACAGGCCTGCCTGCTTCTCATTGCACCAAATCCAGCACTTCCCCGCCTTTCTCCAGTTCTTCAGAAAAGAATATGCAAGTAGTTCATACAACGTGGGAGAAACAGCTTTAAGTCATTTCGTTATTGTCTTCACACTTGGCTACAACGCTGCCGAGATAAAAAAAAAAACCATTCAAGCAGTTGCCCCCAAACGCCAGAACATTTCGTTTTCTGATTTTTCATCTCGAACACGCCATTGTCCACCGGCCTAACGTCTTTCTCCCTTACCCTTCAGTAGTGAAATTATGGTTATAGTCACTGTATATCAGTGCTGGTCGTTCAAGACCGTCTAAACAGGTTTCAAACTGCTGTAATAATTTTACTTCTCGTCCATAAAAAACGCAGACTTTCAGTCGGAGGAGACACCTTACTCGCTGCTCTTGCATCCTGAAAGAAAATATTTCTGATATCATTCTCGTATAACTCACGTTATAAATGTTCCCTCGATTCTGTTTTTTCAAAAAGTAGAAGCGATCGCATGAGATTCAGTTCGAATCCGAAAGAAAAAGCTAAAGCAGACTGACTGGGCACACACAACTGTAGCATCTCTCTGCAGTCATGCTATTCATCACGTTAGAAGCGTGTGCTTTTGTTTGATCCCCCCCCCCCCCCATTGTATTTCGTTTACAGTCCATTGGGAAAAGTACTCAAGTAATCGAAAGAATGTTTCTACGGCAAAGCGGAAACGTTTACACTTGGTCCTGCTTGCTGGATCTATTGCCGTGACGTGTATGAAAGACCAAACGGAAATTTCCAACTGTAATGCCTGTCATCTGCTTTAGTTCTCTGGTCGACAAAGGCAGACAAAGCGACAGGTGCGACCGCCAAAACTCGCTCAAGGCCGATCCTTAAGCTGCTGCTGCCAACAATAAAAAGCGACGTGACCACTTAACCCTTTCACGGCCTGCGGCCACTTGGACCAGCTGCGGCACTGGTATCTAGTGGTATGGCCGGTCGAAATTAGCAGTTACCAGACTACTACTGCTCGTCGACACCCAGGGTACACAAGGTCTCATACACCGATGGAAGCGGACTCCCTACGGAGCATCTGACAGTTTCATCTCTTCCTCTACCCCCGCCCCTCTCTCTCTCTCTCGCGAAGTTTCCAGTCCGACATGAGCTCCAATGATGGCAACGCGGCGTATTTTTCTTCTTTTTTCCTCAGGTGAAAGAGGGTCGAGCTACTTTCCGACACCTGGCTCGCCCGGGTTCCGCGCTTGGGGTACCCACGGCATCTTCAGAGGAGCAGGCTGTTTGTGCGCTTTAATTACCTGGCCCAGGTAGCGCGGTGGGGATCTTCTCTCCCCTCCCTCTGGCTTCTGGCTCACGGGCAGCGGCCTCCCTCAATGCAGCACAGCGTGTGGGTGATGGTGGTGGTGGTTGGGGGGCGTGTCCCACGGCAGGCTCTTCCTGGGGGGTCAAAACACGCGAGGCCCGTGTCCGCGAGGACAGCTACTGTTTTTGACAAGTCGTGACAGTTGTCCTTCCTGTCTATGCGCATGTGTCCAATAGTGATAAAAATAGCATCATGTCTCCGTTTCTTTTAATAAACGTGCGTCTATACACACAAAAACTACCAAACAAACGGCAACACGTTCGTGCGTTGGTTTCAGCACATTTATCTATAAATAAGGAAATTTAAAACAGGCAGCCAGGCGGCAGACAGAAAGAAGAGGAAGTAGTTTTCAAGGCACAAGACCAGCAACTCTGAGATTATCTCCCATTCAAAAAAAAAAAAAAAGTTTCCCAGCTCGCAGCTGGTACACCAGTCACTACACTGTCCAATGTCCAAGAACGGGGATCGGAGGTGGAGGAGCGAGTGATAATATATTTTTTTCTTTACTCTATGATTTCCGACTATGAGCACTGTGTATTGTACCCTTGTTTTTGCGTACTCCATTTCCTTACTTCGTCACTACTGTCCTTATCGTGACCTGGACGTATCTGACCATTGCAATTATACAGAGTATGCTGTCAAGACAGTGCGAGATGTAAATGTAACAACAGGGAAAGGTATTCGAAGATGATGTAATTCAGCACTCGCAATTCAAGTATGGCAGCCGATTCCTGCTCGTAGAATTAGTAACGCTGTGCTCAGAAATGCAGCGCTGCTCGCTATCAGGGCACAGTGCGTGTGAAGGAGGCGATACTTGGCATTCTACCTACATCAGAGCCCGACCCTCGCAGAGCTGCTCGAAGCACTCCACCCGGCTGGTCGCGCCTCCCTGGTGAGTTCCGCGACACATGGTGCACTTCGTGACCTTTCTCTTACACGCCCTCCACCCTCCCTTCAACTAACAAATACCACCACCCACCTCCTCTCCTTCCTTCCTTCCACCTCCCCGCAAAAAAAAGACCACTTAACAAGTTATCATCCTTTCTAGCATTTCTTTCCGCGCAGTCCTTTTTCCCTCGTCATTCATACCGATTCAGGTTCAGGAGAAGCTCCAGAGCTTCTCAAGGCATTATTCCTGGCATCACGCCATCTACACGGGGTATTCACTCTGCAGAAGAAAAGTCAAAGGAAAAAAGTCAAGCAGAAAAAGTGTCAGCGAAAAAATAAGCCAACGGAATAGAATCTTTGACTTTTTCCCTCCAGTCAAAGGGAAAATGGGTAGGTTTCGTGTGACGTGTTGCCTTATACATGACAGGAAAACAGCGTCACAAAAAAATTGCACGATCTTGGAAGTACCCCATTTTCAGGAATTCTTGTTGGGCGGACTGTTGAAAATGACAGATATAGATCTTATTATTTACACATTTTGCCCAGTTTATAGCGATTTGATAACCTTATTTAACTGAAACATGCATCTGATTTTCTTTAAGTAAATTCTTCGCTGTTTAGTGGTCGAGTTAACTCCAGTGTTGTGATCGAGTCAACTTAGTGGAGCTGGTTTAATGAAGTTGCATCTGAAAGAATCAGTCGGTCCAAAACTATACCGATCACAATTCTAATCATCACTGGTTTTGCGCACTTCGCCATCTGACTGACAAGTTACCCCCATTCCTGCTACGTATTAAGGTCTCGATTTTCATTGACATGTCACAGCAGTGAGAATACTGGCGCTAATTTTAAGAACAAACTCTTTTAAAATGTCACCATGCATAGACTGTTCACTAGAGAATGCATAGCAGGATTGTGAATGCGTACTTTCTTTAGTGCAATCAGATTAAGAACTTTTGTGGCTTTCGTTAATTTATTGTGTGTCTCTTCCTCCATTACCTTCCCCGGCCCCAGAAAAACCTAAACTTTTTTAGTCCTGTACTTTTTCCAGTTTTCTTTGGTGCCCTAAATTCCCCCCAAGGGTGTTGAAACACGTACATGGGAGCCACAGGTGATAGCTCACTAATTTAATATTTTTATAAATTATCTCTTTTTGTTGACATCTTGATTTTACCGCGTTGGACAGATGGCATGTGTTCTGTTAGGGTCTCGGCTCTTGCGATTAGAAGGTGTTAACAAAGATACGCGCGGAGACCTTTCCTGAGGGCATGGGTGTTTTAGCACTGCTCGCCGTCTCAGAGTTTCTGCCTTTGATAATATTTTTCACTTGTCAACCTTCTAACACTCCACGTTACAAGTAAAAGAATTTAAGCTGCTTGTTATGCTTGTTTTATCAGTTGTTTTCCTGCAAGGCCACGCCGGGGATGGACCGCACGACCCCGGGGTGTTTTCGCATTCTTTGCCCGCCATTGCAAAGATCTTACACGTAGCCACTTGCAAAGAGGACGTAAATCTGGAGATTGCCGACACCCGTTTAAGATGAACTGAGGTGAAGAGTATCCAGTGAAATGTGTGGCACCTTACAAAAAAACAAGCAAAGTAGCTAAACGATATGAATTGATGTCAGATCAGAGAGTATGGAATATGCAGTTTCGCAAACACACTGTCTCAGAGTAAACGGCACGCGAGTGGAAGTGGGAAAGCGAGTTAGCGCGAAAAGCGTTCCCTGTACCAGTCGTCGGGTTGTTGCAAAGTGTGTTAGCGGGGAGGCTGAGTAGAGCAATGCGTCGCTTACTTGTTCTCTGGCTCAAGGCTCGAGGTGCGTTTTCGTAATCTGACAGAAGGGGGGACAGGCAAAGGAAGGAGGAAGAGAAGGGGGAAAAGAAAGTGGGACAGAGAGAGAGACTGAGAGACACAGCACATTTAACATGCTTTTATTACTTTGGGTACCTGAGTTTCACGTCCTATTTCATTTTTTTTTGCGCGCGCGTGCGGGCGCACAAGTGTAACGTACGGAAAAACAATGGTCTTTTATTTTCGCTTAGACTCAAGCTACTAGCATCAGTCTTAGTACTGAAATCCACAGGATCTTGCACACGAGACTATGTGACGAACACAAACGGAAACGCCTTTCGCGTCATCACGAGAAACCTTTGAATAAGTCCACGACTCATGGCGCGCCGTATGAAAAGTTTCTGGTCCAATGTGTACTATGCCACAGAGTGACATAGAAAGGAATATGCGTCTCCATAAATCCTATGTATCTCTATAGCGTATCCAAAAGCTAAGACCCGAATAAAGCATTGGTTGCTGGGAAGTCGTGGGTAGGATCGATCTATTTATAACCAGCAACGCGACTTAATTTAGTTTATTTGGACACAGCGCCATCGGTTCCAGCGCCCATGCAGATCCAAGCACGACCCACAAATTCACGCAGTGCTGAAGTCTCGTCCGTCCACGTGCAGCATGTCGCACGTGACGGTAAACCGGAAGGCAGCAGCTGGGTGCCGGGTCACCCCGATAAGAGCCCTCTTCACGCCTGGAAGCCTTATCACCACGGCATCTGTGCGGCCGGAGGGAGATAACTGGCAGAACTTGCGCCGGCTCAGGACCTCCTTGGCTACGCCGGCCGACCTGGGGCTTGCCCAGCGGGCCCTTTGATCCTGTGGGGGTCTACACCTGAGGTGCGCACCCTGCGCAGCAGGCATTGGGTGCCTGGCATTGGCATTCTCTCTCTCTCTCACCTCGCTTCAGTCCTCTTCCAGCCTATACAGCCGGTGTTATGAGAATAGTTCTCCGCTGTCCGGGGGATGAACTATGCGTGTGTGGATGTTAGAAAAAAAAACTGAGGTAAAAACGTTGACAGATTTTTACTATAGCAACCGGAAAACACTTTCATTAAAGTTCAAGATCACCAACAAATAAAATAATTGTGATGAAATGGACGGTTCGATCTCAGGTGAATACTAGTAGGCTTATTTCGTGTATATTTAAAGACTAGGAACAAGATGGGCAAATATATGAATCAGACTTTTCAGACAATAGGCAGACTTACGATTAATAGTTCTAGATCAGTCTCTTAACGAGAAAAATCTCTGTAAATACATCGTGGAGAAACTTGCGTAGGAAGCAAATAAACACGACGTGCGCATGTGCACTGCGGGCTTCCGAATAATCGGATAACTATTTTCACAACACTGGACCCAACCAGAGCAGTTGGTTGTTCTTGTTGTCGTTGCTTATGGTTTTTTTTTAGTTTAAGCTCGCGCCTGGCACCAGGGCAATCCGTCTTTTCTTTAAAAAAGAAAACCTCCAAATCTTGGGATGAATAACTTGAACCGTTTCAAAGCCGCAGGCTGCCCTCAGTACCGTACTGCGAGACATAAGCCGCCTTGAGGAATGTCATATGTACTGATACACTGAGATACGCCCCAACACGGACTGTCATACGTACTGATATGCTAAGATACGCCGCCCAGCGGATTGTCATATGCACCGATACAATGAGATACGCCCCAAAACGGACTGTCGGATGCACCAATTAAGTGAGATATGCCGAGCGACGAACTGACATACAACGCGATACCGCGCAGTGGCCGCGCGGCATATCTTGCTGAGTCCATACCTAGGAGCAGAATGTGCATGCCTGCCTGCCTGTCTGCGTATATGCATGTGCGCGCGCATTTATGCGTCAGGTAACTTGAGAGATGTTTCCTAAATCTTGAGCACAGAGTGCTACCAAATGATACTAAAAGTGTGGTTATTTTTCAATCGGCGGGTTTGTTTTTTGTAAATAGCTACCATTCCATTCGGTTTTTTTTTCTAAAGGACTCTGAAAAACCAATCTTCTTTCGTCTCTCGCATAAAGATTAACTCATAAATTTTCTGAAGTCAGGCAGATAAGCTTAGCGACCATGATGAATTCGGAATTTTGTTTGTGACGGCCAAATAAACCTTTTGCGATAAACTTTTTCCTTCTTGTCTGCGCACAAGCACATTTTATGGCAGTGGATGTTGAGACACTAGCTGCTAGCCCCTGTCGTCGACATGCCTCTGGATATAAATCTGGAGAAAAGCCAGAGCCTGGCAGCCGTGGACAAGGCGAGCGATACGTCACAACATAGTCTATCGGTGTCTTCTCCGCGAAGGATGAAGACCGAGCGCTTCCGGTGTAAGCCAGTATAATGTACGTTTTGTGTCCTAGGTAGGCAGGTAATTTTGGAAGGACAGCGACTTCGCACCAGACCTGTTAGCTGAAGTAAGATGGCCAATGCGGAGAGACAGGTTAATTTTGGAGGATAGTTAGATAGAGTCTGCACAAGGATATAATTCTTGGCCACACCTGGATTCGAACCAGCAACCTTCCATAAACTAGTCCGCAGATCTACTCACAGAACTATAAAGGCCCCCAATTTTGTGTCCTGGTATCCTTTATTACACTTAAAGTATACAGTTGGCCCCAGGCGGTCTTTCGATTTATAACCGGCTTCTGAAGGTATGCACGATTTGACCACGCCTTCCGAAGAATTAGCCAATCGACAGTGCATCATAATGTCAGCTACATTCCCTGCTGATTCCTGTACATACGCTTTTCTACAAACAAACTTTTAACCAAGTACGGACCGTGCGTTTTGACAACTATGCTTGATTTTAATTTAGACAGTGAAGACTGATGTGTAACAGAAGCTTACCTGCGCAGTACAATTTAGACCTGTTTGTATGTACATGTATGTACGTACGCTTTAATTTGTAAAACAACTTCTGGATTGGATAGATACAACGGACATTTTTATTTTAGACAGTTCTGTTAGCTCTGTGCTGCTGTTTTCATGCAGGTCTGTCGAACCGTCAGCGTCTGCGTCTTTGGTGGGAAGTATTAATTTAGTGTTTGCTTATGGTAAATTTTCATTAAGACCTCGGCTGGGTTGCAAACAGCGCGCTGGGTTGCTGGGTTCACGGCTGGTTTTCCGGTCATAAGAGTGGTCGCAAGGTCCATTCGCTCTGTGTATTTTACGTCCACCTTTAAGTATGAAGAGCGGATAAGAACGCTCCTGCAAGCCAGTAATATTTCTGCCCAATGTTATGATCCTTGATGCTGGTTTAGCCCTCATGCCTAACTGTGGACTCCCACGGTTTGACTGGATCATTTGAAAAAAATATGAAAACATGTTTAAGTGCATAAAAATGTGATCCTATTCCTTCAGAAATGTTTTGTTTTGGCAGTGTGTGTGTGTGTGCGTGCGCGCGTGGGTGCGTGTGTGTGCGTGCGCGCGTGGGTGGGTGTGTGTGTGTGTGTGTTTGCATTCGAGCGGTGGAAACATCAGTCCTTCACCTTCATTGCAGCCTGGCATCTTCCCCATTTTGAAATACCCACCGTAAGTGAGAAAACTCATTTGACCCTGACTGAGCAGAGTAGGACAGGGGTCGCTTACGTCTTCTGCTGGCTCGCACCACTGCCTCACGCAGAACTCATCTCACGTCTACAGGACAGGATAGTATCCGCTACTTCATGCAGAACTCATCTCACGTCTGCAGGACAGGATAGTATCCGCTACTTCATGCAGAACTCATCTCACGTCTACAGGACAGGACAATATCCGCTACTTCATGCAGAACTCATCTCACGTCTGCAGGACAGGATAGTATCCGCTACTTCATGCAGAACTCATCTCACGTCTGCAGGACAGGATAGTATCCGCTACTTCATGCAGAACTCATCTCACGTCTACAGGACAGGACAGTATCCGCTACTTCATGCAGAACTCATCTCACGTCTACAGGACAGGACAGTATCCGCGCACTTGAAACCAGCCTCGAAGGGCCGCGTGGCTGCCGTCTCGTGCCCTCTGGTGTACTAACGTGCTTCCTTTTGGCATATGGACCATGAAACTATGAGACGGCTCGGCTACATTAAGCTGTTGTAAACAGGGAAATAAATTACACGAAATGGAGAAAAGAACAAAACTAAGAAAGAAAGAAGGAAATACAGGGGAATGAGGCAGCAAAGAAGGCAAGTAGGGCACATCTTGAGGCCAGGTACTCCGTTTTACCCCGAGCACTATCCTATCCTTTGCATCTTAACCAAACTGAAAAAAAGAGAGAAAACGCTCTCACTAAATAACTGACAGGGTTGCCTTCACACAAATTGCTGAACCCTTGGTTCAGTGCGTGTGCCGTGATGAGCCATTCAGTGCTCTATAAAGGCTATGCAAGCGGTGTGCTCAAGTACCTCCTATGCGCGACTCGATTTTCGTACCAAGCAATTTCCAGGCTCACACTCCAAGCTTGTTTCACGTTATCCTAGCTGGGTGGTCGATTTTCGGTGTGTGTGTGTGTGTGAGTGTTTTTTTTTCTCCCCTTCGTTTTTAACCCACTCCATTTCTCTCGTTGCCCTAGTTCCCCAGCAATTGGATGCAGAAAGTGGAGTCTGAGATTATCCGACCAAAAGACACTGTTGACCATCGCGTTGTCTAGCGTTCCTGCTGTACTGAATAAAAGGCCGGGTCGCATGCTACGAATACAAAGGCTTTTGCTACTAAGCTGCGTGAGCTGTCCCAGCAACAGGGGCGCCTTAATGTGAGGGTAGAGCGGCGGACTAGCGTCTGGATGTTTCCGGTTCGAATCCACGTGTGGATAAGGATTATTTCCTGGAGTTAAACAGTCCGCAGACTCAATTTGATCTTTCCCTCGAACACTACACTGCCTCTCCGCACTAGCCTCTCTTGTGTAATGCGTGAATTTGTCACAAGCATAGCATTGTGACACGCACAGATCTTATACGGTGTATTTTTTGTTTACTTTTCTTGATATTGTTAGCTCTGATATCATCATTTTGGCCTAATTAAAATTCTGTCAGACTGTCCGTTGAAAATGGCAGGGCACTCTAATGTGCTAGAGAAATCTGATGGGATTGTTTGCAAGCATAACCTGGGAAAACAATTCTTTGATTCACATTTAATTATTTTCTCCCAATTAAGACTAAAAAAAGGTGGACAGAATAGAAGAGACAAGGGTTAATTACTGAGACCTGAACGTCTCCATCCCTCCTCATTCTCCCATATACCTCACCACCCACAGATAAGACATTTTCTTGTTGTACCCTGCACGCGGCGAAAAGTCGTGAGCCTGCAGGAACTCGAAGCAGGCGGACTCCCTGCCACCCCCAATCATCTCATTGTCGTGAGGGTTATCGCAAGAATGTACCCAGCATTGACGGCGGGGAAAGTGGGCCACCTGTAGGAAGAACGCGGCGAGGTCTTCGCTGGAGTGCGTTCGCAACCGCGGGCAGTACGTCTGTCAGGCCGAGACCTCCAGACAGCGACCCTCAAGTCTGCCGACGCTGTCTGGGACTGGTGAAGAACCTAGAGCAGGCGGCGAGGGAAGTGCCAGGCGGTCCATTTCTGCCATCACCAGACACTCCTTCCCGTTCTCCGCTGTGGGTTTAATTTCACACCGACATGACACAGACAATCACTCGCTGTTAGGGTTTTATTATTTTTTGTTGTTGTTACAATCATTACAACCTAAAGAACAACCGAGAGGACATATTTGTTTTCGAACGAAAAGGTTACGTTAGGTTATACAAGATACCGTCTCCCACAATTAAGAGCCTGGCCTGGACAGCCGGGCAGAGAAACATCAGCTGCCAAAAAAAAAAAAAATCAGACGGTTAGGTCTTTAAAAAGCCATTCACCGTCTCCACCTGCACAGCTTCATTAGCACCTTCTCCTGCTCTTGGTTGTCCGCAGAGGCAGACTGCAGGTGGAACCCTCTACCCACCAAGGCTACTGATATTTCTATAGCTGCAGATGGTTGTAATACCACCAATAGAAGCAATGAAATCAAAATCATCTTTGTAACCATAATTATTAAGGAATGTCAATTATAAGCTAGATTACAGTCGCGTCTGACGATACTTTAAAACACAAATTCTGATTTTTGATCCAGCAACGACAGGAGTTGTCTTATGGTTTGAAAGTTAACTGTTATAACTAATTTTTTTTTAAAAATTATTTAGAAATGATTTGCTTCTTTGTTTGCTTTATTTATTTTTGAGAGTTGGCCAAACTTCCTAGGTCAGTTGAACAAAGAACATCTCTCTCTCTCTCTCTGTTACATATTAATGTACTGATTGCCCCCCATTGCCCCCAACCCCCTGTTTTTAGGTCGTAGGGGTGTCGTAGGGGTGTTGTAGGGGAGTGGGATGATTGAGATCCCTACTTTTCTGGGGGCAACCCTAGGTGCCTGTTCTTCGCCGACCTAAGGGTCAGGTGCCCATTTCTCCCTGGGTTGACTGGGGGACTGTGCTGCGGGGCGCGGATATCGAAATAATGTAAGCACATTTCACACCTCTTCTACTATACATACAATAACAATTTCTTGTCATACATTTACTTTTATTTTGATCGAGTCAGCGAGACAGGCCCACGTTTTTGCTGATGTTCGTTTCTATTTCTCTTGTTGGCATCTTTGTCTTCTCAAAATACTGACTCCTGGCCCCTGTCCCACCCAGACAGCCAAAAACGCTTGTCCAATCCATCACACAGACGTTACTGCCTTCGAGAAAAGTGCAGTGTTTTCTTTCGTAGTGTTTGTTTGGATTGTTTTATTTTAAATCAAACGTATACTTCCAATGACACGACTTTCCGACTGCTGCAATAAGCTAACAGTGCATGTGTACAGCACAGAGTAAACGTCTTACCAGACAGGATATACAGAACACTCCACGCAAGCATGTTTCTAAATCCAAATATAAGTGTGAAGAAAACAGGGCTTCCAGAACACCTTCTAGAACCATCGCCTTCCCGAAAACAGAGGACAGAGGATTTAAGCCAAAAAGGATACACAACGTTCATCATGCGCATGGCGCATTTTGTCGTTACAGGTAAACAGCCTGATAAAACAGTGTGGTTAATTGATTCTAACACTTGGCGAAAGCCAGACAGCCAGCCAGTAAACCAAGAATTTAAATCTTTTTTTTTAACATCTCAGTAACGATTAGCAAAGCCAGAAGAATGAAGGTGTAAATACCTCGGACAGACAACAGATGCGATTTCGAAAGCTCAGGCAAGAAAACGCAGCAAGCTCTCATACAATTCACGTAAACCCAGATTGCACAATTTTTTCAAAAACTCGCAAAAAAGATCACCAACATACAGTTTACACAAAAAATGTCATGCTAGATATAGGAGATGAGAGAGTTGGTAAGCCCAGACAAATGGCCTAACAAACACAGCCACACCACGAGTTTGTAGGAGGAGGTCACAAGAAATAATATGAACATAACACCTTTAAAATATATACAACTCAAAATTTGCATATACAAAACTACCCCTGCTGTCCCCCACTCCTCACTCACCACTTTTATCTTGCACTGTGCCAAGTAACACAAACCAGTGGTCTCGTCACAGCAGTGAACTTGGGGTAGCTTGCATTAGTATCTGCACTTCCGGTCATAACCGTGGTCGTAAGGCACATTCATCCTGTGCATTTTACGTCCACCGTTACGTTTGAACAGGAGATACGAACGCTCATGCCAACCAGCCGTGAGGTAGACTAACAATGTCATTTCATAACAGTATAACGCCAGTTGGTAGAGAGGTGGGGGTGGGGGATTGTGTTCACTGTATCAGATTTTTTTTCCACTTCCACCGAATTCTTACCTGCTGTGTTCCTGTAATTTTTCTAAACTACGACTTTATTGTGTTTAAGATCTTTTCCACTGAATTCTTTCCTGTTGCGTCATAAACATTTCCTGAGATTTTTGTTTTAGCTATGAGTTTATGTCCGCAGTTTTCCTCCCTTGTGTGATTGTGTGCGGGTGGCGGGGGTGAGGGGTGGGCTTAACTGCTCTACGTCGAAAAATCTAGGTAAGACTGTGGAGTAGAGCCCTCAGCCCGCACGCGCCCAGCAGACGCTAACACGTTATCTCGACCTTGGTTCCAACCCGACGGACTGGCGGCCCGCAGCAGGGCTTCTTCTGTGAACGGCGTCGCAGGTTTAATGAAAACTATTAATATTCATTTGCCGCACTGGAGCAGGGAAATTAAAGAAATTGCGAGGATCCGCACGTGCTTGCTTAGCTCTGGCATGTTACGCACTCGGTGACAGAAGATAACGGGTTATGGGGCCACTGCAAAATGCGCTCTCCAGTAAGGAAAAGCAAAAAATGAACAGTAGCAAGTAGCTGTTGAGTTTTGCATTCGGAGTGGGAGATGGAGAATGGGGGGGGGGGGGGGGGGGAAGTAGAAGACATAAAAAATGTAAATCCTCATTTAAAGTCAATGCTTGCATCGACAATTACGACGAGGATGAAGGGGTGCGGTGGTGGTGGCGAGGGAGGAGGGGGCTTGAGGAAAAGGTGGTAAGCTGTGGCCAAGAAATTTCCCAGGAAGCAGAGGTTTTGACAACATCTGGCACTGCGCAGACTCGCTCAAGTCAGTGAGCTGTATCGCGGGCAACTGTACGTCTGATTTCGCCGAGTAAACAGCACACGTTCTGCCACCGTCAATAAACAAGGAGACTCCCTTGCCTTGAGGGTGGGGAAACTCAAGCGTGACACCTCGCGCCCTGACCAGCAGGTGTTGCCATTTTCCAGCCGACGTGTGGGGGTTAGTCAAAGGTCAAACAGATCTCATATCACTGATCGTAGCAACGGTACAGACGAGGAGCAAAGCAAACGCTAAGAGAACAAAAGATGGACGAATAAACGAGCGCAGTAAAAGACGCAAATTGAATGTTTTAAAAAGTGCCTAAAAGGACAGGTTTACGATTAAAGCACTCCACCGTGCTTCCGAACGCACCATAACGCACGAAGATTGTTGTTCGTAACAACTCTGTGCATCACCTATTACCCTAACTTATTTATGAGCAAAGCCCTCTCGGGCAGAAGATCCGTTCCCCCACCCCCACCCCCACCTCCAACTCCTTTGCAATCGTGCTTGCGCTGGATTGTAGAACAGGGCACATACCACCATGTCACGAGTGAGCTATTGTTAACCCTCATCCTTTTCATCGCTTATGTTTCAAAGTTACCTCAAAGCTCGTTGTTAAACAACATGCCTATTACCCGCCAGGTGGCCATGACGTCACTGCACGTGGACAGTCACCAACCTTTTTTGCTGGGGAAGGGGAGAACACAATGGCAGTTAACCACGGCTTCTGGTTGCTCACCTCTAGATGTGTGTCGCAGTCTTCATTAATACCTCCCCCCCCCTCCCAGTTTCCCAGAACACCGCAGCACTAGTTTCAGTCCTGTTATACTGCAAGGCGCTTCGCCTTGTGTGTCTGAGCGGACGAGTTAACTGTATAACCTTTGTGTCACGAACCGCCTCCTACAGGGAATTTGTAGTTCATGACAGCTCCGTTCTGAGCCGTCATCATCAGTTCGATAAGCGATTTGCTGTGTTCATTGGGATATTATATACATCAAAGGACTCGAGTGCAAAACTTTCAGTCCACAGCACAAGAACTTTAAGACGGCAGAGAGGGATGGGGGGGGGGGTCTGTCTTGTAGCTAGGTCTTAATAGTCATACATCGAACCTGTGAAGACGACTCCAAACGGAGCTGTCACGATTCACAATTTTCCGCTTGTGGCGCTTTGTACGGAAATAAAAACCTACACCGTCCTGTTTGCTCCCAGAAAAGCCTGATGTGACAAGTTCTGATTGTGCACGTTCGCTTTTTCTTTTCTAAATTCTACCAGCAAACGGGAATCACTTTAGTCTCGCGGAGGAATTTAACCCGGTTCGACATAGGATTGTTATTAAAGTCAACGCCGAGCCTTTAGGGTCGCGAGCCGAGTTGTTCTGCAGTAGATTTCAAGTTCCACGTATCCCCACTGTTTACTTACAGACACAGCACCAGCTAACAAACATCCCGGCAGCTCCGTCTTTGTCAGGATGTGCAGAATACGAGGGCCCCCTCCCCCCGCCTTTCCCAGACTAAATCGGTGGACAACTTGACAACTGAAGTAATGTGCGACGGCTAACTGGTGTGAACAACCGGACAACACTGACGGTTTGCAGTGGAGCTGTGCCCTACACAGAAAGGAAAAGTTCTGAGGTAGGTTACCGCCCCTCTTTGTACCCGTGTCTAAGCTGCACGTCCACATGCGCCTTCTTTCTACGAGTAAAATGTAGTAGACAACAGTCTTTTACGACAAAGGACCAACTACCAAGACTCATGCAAGTCCTGGGTCGCGGAAATAGGTCAAGCTCAACCCTCCACTGACTTCTTGCCTTCTTTCTGCTACAGAACGTCAATACCCCATTGCTACGGTAACCAGAACCACCCCACCCCAACATCAGGGCCATCAGATTTTCAGAAAGGAATGTGAAGTGCTGCGACACTGTCCCACAGCTGTGCTGTCCTATCCTATCCTGTCCTGTCCTCTTCTCCCCTCCATCCCCTACTGCCGCCATGACTCCACCATTTCTTGGGGGGTGGGGGATGGAATGTGGGTAGAAAGTTATCGGACAACACAAAACTGCTCTCCCTACAATCCTGCGAGCGTTAGAGCGCACCTATTACCAACGTAAAACCAACAGCCTCGACCAAGACGCGATAAGGGAGAGAAATAAATGGTTTGCTAGCGGTACCGCAGACATCGTGTTAACTCTATCTGTCCCACCAGGAGAAAAAAAATCGAGTGGGAAAAGTAACAACTGTGGGATGAAATGTCGGCGTTTCTTAACTCTGCTAGAGGTGGCTGCAGAAGCGCAAGGAATTTGCTATCTGCTGCTTTGTCAGCCACACGCATAAAACACCGACAAAACTGTCTTGAAGGTCAGGAGTGGAAGCCAGTTCGCGCGCGGTGCATGCAGCCATTTAACGCGCAAGCGATATTTGCGTTTGTGTACATGCAATAAAACACAAGGGATTGTCCTTCTGTCCCCGTAATGACGCCAGTGGGCGCCTTACGTTCGTGACCACTACAACACACCTTATCCAGCATGTACTTCGCTGGCATACTCACTTCGGCGCCAGTGCATGTCACTCCATCCAACCCCAAGCCAAAAGGCAAAGGTCGCCCATGCGTAGCTATTCATCGATTGCAGGAGGTCGAGGGATGCCCCGTGAATCGGCGACTAGAAAGTCACCTGAGGAGACTTGCAGGTACAGCAAGGATCAAGAAGACTATCTCCTCGCGCCAGCCGATACTCTGTGTTAAGATTTCCGTTCGGCGGAGGTCTGAAACACGATGACTCAGCAAACACCTGCAGTTCACCGTGGTAGCCCCCGTTTTCACCTGTGTCGTTCAAGAGCGGAAATCCGAGATGTAACAACACCAGCAGCTCCACCGAGGTTTCTAAAACTAGATCGCTGGCGAGGATTAAGCGCAGTACATTAATGTACTCTAGTTATCCTCTTTTATATCCCGAAACAAGTGTACGAGGGCACGGCCATGAGTGATTAGCGGTGTACTGCAGTATTTTCGGACAGATTCGAAGTCTCCAGTGTTATAAAAACACGACTTTTATGATGAAAGTATGTTGTTTGCACAGAGATTTCAAATTTCAAGTCACAGCAATCTTACAACAGTATCGCTTTGGTACCATTTCTGAAGACATGTGAAGCAGATAGCATTACCATTATAGTGACGTGAAATCTTCAGCCGTACTGGAGGTGTTGCCAGTGTTACAACAATATGACAGTAATGATATACCAGCTGTAGACTTTCTCGTTAACGACAGTACGTGCCCGCGCCTGGCAGACACACACAAGCGCCCGCCCGAACGCACGCAATGACGTCGAAACCTTCCAAGAACAAACGCTGCTAATGTTATGCCCAGTAGTTTAATTAGTGGCTTTAGATCTTTTGTGAAGGAGGGCAGGAATGTCCTGTTTGAATTCCGACTCATACAAGTGAAGAAACGTACTTCTTTTTGTGCTGACGTCACGTCTTCGTGCGCTGCTTAACATTCTGCGGTCAGAG
Organism: Lanistes nyassanus; assembly: GCA_004794575.1. Classification (NCBI taxonomy): domain Eukaryota; kingdom Metazoa; phylum Mollusca; class Gastropoda; order Architaenioglossa; family Ampullariidae; genus Lanistes; species Lanistes nyassanus. Next base: position 159,150 of record SMGT01009875.1, on the reverse strand, counting down.
GTTACGAACCTCAGTTACGAGTCGAGCGGGGGTTTATTTTCGTGAAATCTGGAGAATAACGGAAAAAAGTGTCGTAAACCATTTCTGGCAAAATGTTGACAGTCGCATACTATTTTATGTCCAGTTTGATAGCAACATGTCTTCTGCATGCACATTTAAGAATTGATTGAGCACAATGTCTTCTCTCGGCTTGTCTTGGAGGTCTCGGGAGCCGAATTATTAAAAAAAAATTAGTTGCTTTCCACTACATCTAATTTAAGTTTCTCGTGGATAAATAAAAACTTTGTGTACAATGTCTATGATAAACGAATAGATACTGACAACTTTCTGTGGCCTGAATGTTGTCCGAATATCACTGGAAAGATGAAGGCTGTAGGGTAAAGCGCTCCATCATTGTTGACAATTTTAACGCACAAGACAGCCGCGAATGGTCTAGATCTCATGGACCACAAAACTGGGAAAGACCGAGTTGAAACAAAAACAAATGCTACGTGAGGAGTGAAAACAAAGAAGCTATTAGTTTTTATTGATACAGGGATGCAGTTACAAAAGTGTCCGGGTACGGAATGGCCTCCCTTAAGTTACTGTTACGGGTTCCTTACGGTATGTATCTAAACGCTCGTTGGCAGTTCCTGCTAAACGTTTCGTTGTTCGCGCAGCGATGCACAGACACACCTTATCCCGATGGTAACGATTCTATTACAACAGCTACCACTGCAGGCTCAGTCTCTGACCCTGCCCAACAAACCCACGTCACTGTGCGCCACCCGCCTGTTTTGGTCAGTAACAGGCTGTAAGAAAAGCTTCTGATATAACTATCGTGCAAAACGTGGAACAAAAAAGCCATGACTGCAAAATGACATAAGACCCCAGCAACCAGCCACGACTGCCAAAGAAGATAGGCCTACTGTACGTCAGTTTAAAGCAAGTCAGTGGCATTAGCACTTGCTCCCCTGTGCAAGATAGGCCTACTGTACGTCAATTTAAAGCAACTCAGTGGTATTAAGCAAAGATTAGGACTTGCTCCCTTGGGACACACAGATTATAACAGCAGCCAACGAACACGGCCCAGGACGAAGAGGAGGAATGGGGCGGGAGGGGGGGAGACTGGGGGAGAGGGCAGAATCCTGTGGGCAGGGGCGGCATCTATCATGTGGGTAGCGACAGAATTCACGTGAAAGCATGGACAGGATCGTGTGAGGGCAGGTACAGAATTGGCATAATTATCTTTATTTTCCACATCTTGTTTTGTTCATAGCTATAAAACACATCTATAAGTTACAGGTGCAACAACAAAGCTAGGAGCTTTTAAATGCAATCCCGTAGAAACTACCTAAAAAGACCGTCGCAACGTGCAAACTTCATGTATAAGCATGACCAGAATCCATGATGTGCTCTGGGACTGAATTCATGTGTAGATGGAAGCATGGACCGAATCTATTGTGTGTGCAGGGACGGGATTCACGCGTATCCACGGGCAAACCACGATGTGTGCAATCATTCTTTGATGTGTAGAGCGACAGACTCCCCGCTGTGTAGAGGGTCCATGCGGTGTGCAAGGACAGACTTCATAGCATTGCCAGAAACAGAATCCATAGTTTGGACCGGGACAGAATAGGCGATGACGGCAGGGAGAGAACAGATGCACGGGGAGGCGAACAAGAGTCGCTGTGTCGTTTTCTGTTGGCGAACTCCATGCTGCTGCGGGATCTCGCACGTTGACAGCTCGCTGTCTGCTCGCGACTTTACTCGTCGTCTGTGACTGCCACTTGGGACTCCGGCGCCACCTACCGTCTACATGAGGGATAAGCTGCCTGAATGCTGGACAAGATACGCCCAGTGCCTGGTGCTGACAGAGACACCTGTCACATGCCAACAGCCAGGCTACCTAACAAGGACGCGGAGTGGCTGCTGTGACAGGTGCTGCTGTCGTGCCAACCAGCGTCACTGCCAGACAGATGATGGCGCCTTAAAAGCATGAAGATTGTAGGAAGTGTTTTTATGCCACGGCCCCTCTTTCCCATCCTCTCACCAACTGCTTAAAAAAAAATCCCACAAAATCCCTTTCCTTTACCTGGCGTTAAATTGTCGCTATGTCTCGTGCGAACACCCACGCAAAAATACACAGGACTCCGAGTAAACATAGAAGCTGTACTTCATGAAATCCTGTCACTTTCCCTTACAATTATAAAAAATGCTTAATTTTAATGTCTAGTAATGTGAAGCTTGTACTGACCAGCGGTCCATTCAAAATATAGGCTAGTTACTTTTTATTTTGTAGGTTATATGGAATATTGTACCCCAGAATTTTCTCACTTGAACTTTAATTCTGCAGTGTCGTTACTTGTCAGTCGTAGAGTGAGACAATGGGGAGAGGGACAGACTGATAATGACGTCAGCTTCAAATCCAGAGTGAACCCTAGCCAGCCTAACAAACTGCTCGCATAACATGGTGTTATTGACCCTGACTATCTCGTTGGCACAACATACTGCTATTGAGCCTAACTATCTCGTTGGTACAACATACTGCTATTGAGCCTGACTATCTCGTTGGTACAACATACTGCTATTGAGCCTAACTATCTCGTTGGTACAACATACTGCTATTGAGCCTGACTATCTCGTTGGTACAACATACTGCTATTGAGCCTAACCACCTTGTTGGCACAGCATAGCATCATTGAGCTTAACTACCTCGGTGGTACAACATACCGTCATTGAGCCTACCTCGTTGGCACAAAAAACTGTTATTGAGTCTAAATACCTATGTGGTAAGCCGAAACACTTGATGACATCGTGCAAGAATTGCGATGATACTGGTCGGTCCAAACAGCAGCGCGTTGCCAACCTCTCCCTCCCCCCCCCCCGGTCGACCCATTTAGTTCAATTTTTAGAGCATTTACAGTCCCTAGCTGAGCATAACGGACCAACACTGGCATGCATACCCAGGGTAGTCCCAAGGGGCACCGAACCGAAAACGGGCAGTCCGCCACGTCGGTATTGGTCCCATCTGGGAAACGGAGCGTGACTGAAAGCCACTCGTTCTCACCCGCAACAACTGCCACGCCAGAGCATAACCTGTTGTCAAGTGCTTGAAGCAAAAGCTACCGGCCGCTCCCTTCCATCTTCAGACGCCATCGATTCCCCCCTCCCTCCCCCGAAATACACACGCTCTCGGGCGCAATAACGAAATAAAACCTTAGCTCTGTAGACAGACTTTGCACTATTGTTTTTTTCTGCATTCTTAATGTTTTCGCTGGCGATGCTAAACATTAAAAACATTTAGTCTCAGGAAATTTTTAGTGAGGTGCCTCGTGTTTAGCAGAAGTCTGCAGATTGTTTTTATTTGATACAGAGCGTTATAAAATCTACTCTATCAACCCGGAATAGAGTCCAAACTCTCTGGCAGCAACCGAGTATCCTGACATGTTTTTGAAGAGGATTAATGTATGTTTATATATCATATTTATAAATGTCCAGTTTTACGGGACGCACATCAAACCGTATCACATGGCGACAGATTAAAAGTACCGCTTTTCGTCTGCCCTTGTTATCTTTGTTCCTGCCTAGTCCACGGGCATGACCATTTGTTACGTTGTAGAAGGTTTTCACAGCGCTGTTGTTAAGAACCTTGTTTCTCTTACTGTATGTTCACATAGTATTGTAACTTTTCATTCCAGAAAGTTGACAACGTTAGTGACGCAGAGAAAGTACGTAGAGATAGTAAGAGACGTCATTTTTCATTATCAAAACGCGTAAGATTCGGTCCTCTCCAGCCAATGAGAAGAGGGAAAGTTTGGTTCACATGGAAATGAAAGGATTTCGGGGAGGCTTTAACGCTTTTCGTCAGTCTAGTCCGGGCAAAGCGAGCAAGAAGGACGCGTTGTTAGTTTGGAGAAGCTGTACAACGGTCATCTGGTGATATATTTTTCCTCGCTGTGGGCTGGGCTCACATAGAAGCATAGCAATTATTTAGGGAGTCTAGTCTGGGAGAGCGAGGAAGAAGGACGCGTTGATAGTTTGGAGAAGCTGTACAACGGTCATTTGGGATATATTTTTCCTCGCTGTGGGCTAGGCTGACATGGAAACATAGAAATTGTGTAGAGGAGTCTAGCTGGAGGCAGCGAGGAAGAAGGACGTATTACTAGTTTGCGAAGCTGTAACGGTCAACGGTTGCTATACGATCCTCGCTGTGGGCTAGCCCCGTATAGCAAATTATCAAACGATTTGTGGTATAACTGAATCCGCTTGTTTCTCGTCGTGGGAAGTTATTGTGCACTTCCACGGCGAGACCTTTTGTCAACTTTCTCGTTTTTACCGAAAGAGACAAGAACGTTGTTGGGCCATCGATGTGTAGAGGACCTAACAGTGTAAGCAGTCAGTGTTGTTTCTCCATGTTCCTGCAACTCGACGCTGTTAGTCTAGTAGTAGACTGCGAGTGAGCAGACAAAGAGAACATTTCCACTAGTTGTGATTGGACGTTCCTCTAGATCACGGATCTACGAGGAGCGAGGAATTAATCCTGTGACGGTTGGTCAAGGACACTCCAAGGGTACCAAACCCGAACTCTGTACTACGTTGTTTATCGTTCCGGGAATCTAGACGAGAACCAGGTCGAACTGCTGCTAATCTCTGTCGAAGGCGTCGCTGGGTCTTCAGAGCGTCTTTGACTCTGCATTCTGTTCTCCCTGGGTCTACGCCCTGCAGACCGGACTTTGCGTTTCTGCGATCCCAGTCTACAGCTATGTACTGTCTTCTTTTGTACGAACTATGACTGCGAACCACTATTGAGTGTGAACATATATTGTGTTTATTATTCTGTTCTTAATTGGATTACAATCCACCGCAAGTAGTTTTCACGAATTGTATTAGTTTAATTGTACTCTGGTTATTTCACTTCCTGTTCTGAGATTTGTGACACACCTCACGTTACTATTACCACACACTCACACACAAGCACTTTTACATCTTTGTTCATCCACCTCTTTCCTTCCTCTGCTATCCTTTTATGTTCGTAGTTCAATAAATGTGTTGAATTATCTGGTCGTGTCCCTTTTGATTGAAAAGGGAGGGATGGGGTAGCTTTAGGGGATTACATTACTGCTTTCTTCCCCAGACTCCAGCTCACCCGATAAAACGCTACACCATTCGTTTCTGTCTTTCGTGTATACAAGTGCCTGTCTTCTGCGTTTACAAGTGTCTGTCTTCTGTGTTTACAAGTGTCTGCACAATTCGCTAGTGTTGTCTAATACGAGGAATAGATGGAAAGTTCTCGAATTCTTTTGCAGCCCAACTCTCGCCTGGGTTTCTGTTTCTAGCGTGTTCGAATTTTTCATAACTGTAATGGCCTTAGGATATGTGCATCCTCTGAAATGTATGGGCACTTTGATGTAAAAAAGAGAAAAAAAACATGTGGCTGGGGATGGAAAAGATATGGCAAACTCTGTAACGCACTACAGGCACTTGGCAGCTCGCTGGCCGCCGTGAAGTCGTCATTTTTGTGCTGCCAGATCCTTTCTCTGGCTCTCTGCAACGCTTCTCGAAAATGCGGGAACGAAATGGAGACCCTATAGGGCCTACCTTGCTCACCTGGGCGTGAATCACCGATGATGAACCTCTTTTGCATAAATATTTGATGCCCTGTTCCTTCGCACGCAGCGCAGGTTTAATAGTTCAGCACCACAGCAAGCAGATAACGTGCGCTATTGACGACTCTAAAGGGCGGATAATGAGGAGTAAGGTATCCTAGTACTATCGGCTCTGTTGTCTGAACACGCCAACGCATCTGCTTATATGGAAGGTCTTTGTTGCTAGGTGTCCCCACCATCACGGTTTCCACGAAACCGTCTCCCCCCCCCCCCCCCCCCCCCCCCCCCCCCCCCCCCCCCCGCAGTCAGCGTGTGACAAGAGCGTTTTCCATTCAAGAAAGTTTAAGTAAATAGAGAACGATTTAAGCGACGTACTTAAAAACAGGGGAAAAAATAAACAATAATTAAAACAAAATGTGTCACGTTCAAAATAAGATAGAGACAGATTTCTTAAGTTTCGATACGCAGCAGAGAAACTAATTATAACCCCCTTTGCGGATTAGCTGGTTAAGCATTACACAGAGAAAAATTGAGTAAGCAACGTTCTCTCGTCGAAAAGGTTGGGGTAAAGAATATTTACTTCATTATCTCTAACTAAGTAGGACCACTGACCTATGTCTCTTGCGATTATTGCACAGTGGTTGCATCAAATTGTTTTCCATTTAGCCATTTGTGCATGAAAACTTGCTCTGATGGGGGGTGAACAATAAATCACAATAAAGTTTGAATGTCCTCTACCAATCATTATTGTTGGTTTGTTTGGGACCGCACAAGCGTTTCACTGCGTTAACATACAAACAAATAGGCGATTCGACGCAAACATCGCACCACGAGCCTCGGCAGCCGAAATGGCTACAAACACCCAAGTAAACGACCTGCGTCACGAAATGCGGCAGCGTTGATAATAGGTAGAACAAAATAAACTGCACAGATGGGCGGGAAACTCCCTTAGCTTTCAAGCGATCTTAGTTGCCACTTTGAGTGGAAAACAGAAATATCTGCAACGATCTGGAAACTCTAATAAATCAAAAACCAGAAAAAACAACTTATCATTTCGTGTAACCCTTTTTACACGAAAAAGAATTTCTCAGGTTTGAACGATGTAAATTCAGAGCTGTGGCTTTGCCTATCACAATGCGGCTTTAAAAGAAAATGGGTAACCACATACGGTGGATCCATGAATTTGACAATGGCCTCGAAAAGAGAACCTCCGGCTACCGCCTAATCGGACAAGTTGTCTTTGATTTACAATCATTCGACGTTTATTAGATTATTCTAGTCAAATATTATTCTAGTCAATAAATAACTTCTAAAGCATTTGCGAAAGTCAAAAGCTTGAAAATTGTATTTTTCATAGGGCAATTGGAATTCAAGAACCACAACTCTTATCGCCTGAAGATCAGATCAAACGTCGATCTAGAGTAGACTAGCAAGAGCACCATAACGCAGTGTATTTAGTTCTCAAAAAGAAGAAAAAAAAAGGGGGGGGGGAGGAATTTAAAATCTAGTTGTCGACAAAACTATGTTCATAGGATGAATACAGTCACTTAACATCTCTGTTATGTTTTCTTCCATCAATTTGTTGTTTTGGTACCTGGTAGATTTAAAATCGTATGATAATTATTTCACAACACGTTTCCTGCATAATCTAGTGAGTGGATGGCTTTTATTTCTCATTTTATTAGTAATCCAGTTCTGAACATTTTGCTATATTATACGTTAAAATAGGAGCAGTAGAAGCTGAGATACAAAACATGCGGAGCGGCTTGTTTTCGTGTTATCACTGTTGTTACCTTTTGTACTTTTTAAAGTGCGTTCCTTAGCTTTGCTCGGTGTTCAACAGCTTATTTTTAGCTTAAGAAACGTTAGGTTTATAATTTGTAATCCGTGGAAGGATTTTGAACTTTTTAAGCAAGTCAGTTGATGATAGTTAATACGCTGTGTGCCTTCAAACTGGGCAGTTTGTGTAATTCTACAGGGCAGTTCTGGTAGATTTTTGTCAATTTTCACGAATTATGCTAGTGACAGGTCCACCTGCTTCAGTTTCTTTGTTCTGTATGTTATTGGGAATATGTGAATGTAATTTTGCACATTAGTACTGCGTGAATGCCTAGCTCTAGCTGTGTACATTTTAAACAAGACCGGAAATGGTTTTTAGTATAAAACGCCATTTCTTAACCTAACCAAGATAGGTGTACCAGACTTTGTAAACATCTTAATTATATGATGTAGGACACACTAAAATAACAACGTTTATTTACTGTTGGGAAATGTGTGTGGTCCTACCTACTCTAACGCACGGCGCGCTGTTCCACCATGGCAAAGTAACGTTGCTGGCTCATACGAAAGGACGAGTTCCTTTGGACCCAAGCAAACTGTAGCCAAAGATCCTTTAGGTAAAGAGAGTTTACGGAGCCATATTTATCTCCTGGATTAGCTGTATAAATCATCAGCAACAAGGGCTTTTGACAATTCATGACTGAAATCATTTGCAGCTACATGATAATGCCAGTCTCGGAATCGGACGATAAAGGGAATGGGGGGTGGGGTGGGGGCGTTGCATTCTTGCATAAGCGTGTGTTTCTGTGTAAGCGCTTACGCGCTCGTGTATATTTCTGCGTGGGTAAGCGCGCGCACGTTTGTGATTGTGGGAGTAGTGTGGTCTGCCAACCAACTACCAAGCGATTCATTCTTCGTGAGGCCCTGGGGAGGGAGCTATAGGAGGGCGGGATGGGAGGTTAGAGAGAGAGAGAGAGGCGTCGGAATGCCTAGCTATTCAATCCTGAACGTAATCTCTCGGTGGCCTCCACAGGATTAAGCTCATTACAATGGTTCTTTGTTAAGACATCATCTTATACACACCTCCCCTGTCTGTATACAGCTAGCTATCACCTGGAATACCCAAGCCGTGCACTGAAACTGCTGTCTCTAGAGAAGCCATTGTGTCCCTCCATCCCGCTAAATACTGAGAGAGAGAGAGACACCCACAAATGCAGGCAAACACGCCCTCGCAGCAAAGGGTATATTATGCCAAACATAGCGACATATGTAACTCGTCTGTCCCAAACTAAAAAATAAAAATCTCCTGCATGTAATGTTCGACATAAATACAAGTACCCCCTATATAGAATGCCGTCCGCTTTGAAAGCTATCCCCGCGCTACAAGTTTATAAGCGGGTGTAAACGTATAACGTACATGTAGCAGATGTCTTCACTGTAAGACTTTTTTTCTGGCTTGGGTTGCATGAGCGTTTGTATCTGCACTTCCTGTCATAAGAAGGGTCGTTAAGGTTCGTTTGCTCTGTGTATTTTACAGACACCTTCACATATGAACGGGAGGTAGGAACGCCTATCCAACCCACCCCTAAAATCTTAACATTAAAATGCTACAGATGGAAACTGTTTAATATCTGTTCTCGACGAATACTTATACAGGTACAAATGGTTAAAGCTTAAGAGTTTGGGTTTGAACTTTCTCATATTAGTCTGTTGCAATTCCTTTTAGTTTCAGTGCGCGGCTTCTGCCAGATTTCTTAAGCTTTCTTAGATGCGTAGTTATAGGTGGGAGTTCGGTAGTGGTACCAAAAAACAGCCTCGAATTCTCTTTGTTGTTAAAGTCTTTGACTTTTTATGAATTCAACGGTAGCACAAACTGATTGTAGTTGATTATTAGATAAATTCGAAGGCACGAACTGCACTAGCGGTCATTTAGATGCTAAACCTGTCAGCCCCGTCAGCTCAGAGTTAAGACCCTTGACCTCGAGTGACAATCCCGGAAAGCAGTCTGACTTCATGCACCACCCACCAGTCCAGCAGAAGTCGACAATAACTGGGTTTCGACACAGCTAGGTCCTGGCCACGTCTGGAGATCAAAGGGAACTTGGGGGGAACAATCGTATTGCGACCAACGTCTCGCTGACAAGATGATTTGGAAACTACAGACATGTCAATCAAAGAACCTTCCGCTGACTTAGAAATGGATTCCAATAAAAAGTTCTTCAAAGCAGGTTGACAGACAAACACTAACTGAATATCTTTTACGAATCTTCTTTCTTGCAAATGTGATTTGGGCTGCATTATGTTTTTAAGAAAAAGCTGAGGTCTAAATGTTTTTTTTTCTCTACAACTGTCTGCCCAAAGGAGTCTTTAAAAAAATTCGCCTTGTTATTCTGGAGAGGTGGCACGAGAATTCACCTATATTTTCGATGTCTGCTAGGCCTCAATATTCTCAACATATTCGAGTTCACTTTACTTCTATAAACAATTACTGACACACCCAGTCGCTTACATTAAAACACAGAGAGAGAGAGTTTCTAGGTATGGATTTTGAAAAATGGTTGGTAAGAGAGCATTAGCTTGGGTATCATCTTTTAAATAATTCTCGTCATTCACTAGACTTCTTCACGATTTCTAAACCCGATGTAATTCGGATGCAGTTTGCTCCTACAGACTTCTCACTGGACTTCAAATACAAAGCAATAACGCAAGATGGTAACGAAAACATTCAAGAAAATCCAATTTGGATAGCTGGAAATAAGGAATGAACGATCCTCGTACAGTTCAAAAGATATCGACCATTTTGAGTCTCAGCCTTCCTACATTCCTTCCTGATGAAACATCCGGCTAAGATTACCACATTCTGGCGTCTGGAAAAGAAAGGGGGAGCACTCTCGGAAACGGCAGGAAACAGCCCCTCCCATCGAAAAATAACTACGAGAAGTATGCTTCGATCATTAGCAAGAGAAGAACTGACAGCAGTCTTTTCACAAAACAGTCACAGCAACTCGTGGGTGGGGTCTCCTAGCGTGCAGCTCTTCGCAAACGCTTTCTTTCTCATTTTCTTTTTCTTGACCAGACAGACGGATCAGAATTGCTATTTCTATTGCTGCTTTCCTTGCAACCAACGCAGCAGATATTCTTTGTCGCGTCGGCCTCCATTTGAGACGCCCGTGAAAGCTGTTTTATAAATCCAGTAAATCGTTTTGTGCCTGGTTGAACACAAGTAACTGGTTGTTAGCAGCACAAAGCTCCCAGACTGATCGATTTTGTATAGAAAAATGCAAAAATGACACTTTCCGCCTTTCATAAGATGCCAGCAAGATTTGCATGGTTCGAAGGAACAGGGCTGGATAGGCCAGAGAAAACCCACAACTATTTTCCATCTTGACGCCTACGTGTCATGCGATAGGCAGACTATAATTAAGTACTGTGTGCACGGGTGTCAAAAGCTGAGGTGCAAAACAGTCAAAATCGAATGTGCTTTTGTCGTGCATAGACAGCAGTCAGCCTATCGCTCGGCAACAAGCGGACGAGATCATCTGGGGGCAATCTTAAAAGCGTCCATTCCGCCACCCAACCACCCCATAGCCTCTCCTAGCCCACCCAAACCACAGGTTGAAGGCCACACGCCGAGTCGCTCACGTGACGTCTAGCAAAGCCTGTGCAGGTGTGCTGAGGAGAGTGTGTGACACCCGCTGTTTGCAAGTGCCATCCAAGCAAGCACAGGCGAAGACACTACTACGGGTATATTTCTTACTGGTGAAGACACTGACTGTAGCCGGCGTTTCGCTACTCGTATGCCAGAATGGAGGCGGTGTGAAAAAACGGTGGGCTACCAAAGTGACACCACATAGTCGCACTTTTGTCCCTTACAATATGCGTAGTCATACATTTCATCATAACAGTAGCCATGGTATTTGTGACAAGTTTTTTACTGTTATTGGTGACTCTCTCTCTCTCTCTCTCTCTCGACCGCCTCGCTAGTCTAGTGGTTATGACGTCTGCTCCCAGGCGGGAGGTTGTTGGTTCTCACCCCGGCCGAGTCATACCTAAGACTTAAAAATTGGCAATCTAGTAGCTGCCCTGCCAGAAGCCTGACACTATAGGGAACAGTGATAGGACCGGTTGGCCAGGTGTGAGTATAATATGACTGGGTGGGACTGAAACCTGTATTGCGACAGCAGTCCCACGTGTGGCAGAATCCATCAGCTAAAGAAATCTCTGTGTGTGTGTGTGTTCCCATTTATTGTTTAGTGTCAAGTCAGCAACAAAGGCTTTGTATGACAAGGGACGGAGGAGAGAGGGTGATGATGAAGAGGGAAGGGAGCACCCAGAGAAAACCCCCGACAGCCTCCTCAGTCAACAGGTGCCAACAGGTGCCAAAAGGGGAGTGGGGCGGTGAAAACAAGAGCAGCACTAATGAAGTTGCGTGGACACGTGACCGCGTCTTTGTCCTCGGTGCCACTGTCTTTATCTGTCTTGGATTGGTTATAGAGTTTTCAAGTTTTGCCACTCACGTTTCACGCTGTTAAAAGAAAAACGAAAAGCATTTTCATCAAGATGCCAGCTGTTTACCAACATTGAAGTCTACAACAACGATGCAATAGCTGTTCTGCTGGGGAAGAGAGAGCAGAAGGTAGCCTCTGCCATAAATGTGTGACAAAATGTGTAAAACAACATAACATAGTGTATTCAATCTTTAATTCCTAATTTTATGTCATACAATTACATATTGAATAAGATCTAATTCCTAATCTCATGTCATACATATTGAGTAAGATTTGAAATGTAACAGTTTTCAACTACTTAATGAGCATCACATGGCGAAATAATTAGATGGTTATGCGTCACCACTGGAAATATCCAATGATTACGCTTTTCCATCACATCAAGCAAGAAGGGTTAAGTCCTGGACAAAAGGAGAGAGTACATGTTCTTGAAGGAGTAGTGGACTTGAGCAAACCGCCTTAACCCCGGAATAACGCGACGCGAAGGCGCACATTGAAGCTGCAGAGTTCGAGTCAAGAAAATGTTTGTTAAGCACTGTTTATGGGGCACACGCAATGCTGATAAGCTTCTATCCTGATCCTATGTCCCCTACCAGGGAACAGAGCTCTGTCAACTGACTCTTCAAAGAAATGTTAAGGATGATACCTTTAAAAAAAAAAGATCTTCTTGCGCCTCGACCAAATTTATCATGTTACTCTCGATTACTTTTTCGGGACAAGGGGACGCAACTCTCAGCACCTTTCCATCTACGGATTAGACCTACTATAAAGTGTCACATTATATGCAGGCAGATAATCTTAAAGCTAGACACACCCGAAGTTTCAGCCGAGCATTTGATGGTAGATAAGATGCGAAGTTTTTGTTCTCGAATACCAAAAGGGCGGGCTACACACTACTAAATGTATACAGCCTACTTATGTTCCCATACTTCACCGACAAAATCAAAACCCATCTTACAAGCAGGCCTACTCCTTTTGAAGCAATCCCCTAATGTTCTCTTGACAACAAAAAATATTGTTCAGTACTCATTGGTACAGTGAACTAGATCCTGCGTAAATCTGTTCAATAACCAAAGAAGTTTTAGGTTAAACTGTAAGATACAGTACTCTCTACGCCTTGTCCTCCCACAAGTGTGAGTTTTTTCTCTTTTTTTCGCCCTGTTCGCGTGTGCGTGTGCGTAAGCGTGCAAGCGTTTGATTGTATGTGTAATCCGTGTGGTCTCTTACACCATGAGAAAGAAAGACTGACTGACAGGTAGGAAAAGAAAAAAAAAAGAGTGCGTGACTTCACTCAGTTAACCCTGTTCCCAAGTGAAATAACCGTAAAACAAAAACCGAAAAACGTAACCTACACGTGAGCTTCAGGGCTACGATTTCAAAGAGAACCCATCGGCTTAACGTCCTTCCGATGACCCCACTGTCTTCTAGCAACACGGCAACTGCTACTCATCCCTCTCCTAACCACACCCGGGGTGAAGGCAAAGAAAAGCTGTTTCCTTTCGTCGCCAACCAGATAGGGCACGGCTGGGAAACCTTCCTTCTCACATACAGGCACCTTGTCTTGTCACCTGTGCTGCGCTGCACAAAATCACGGCACAATAGCAAAAGCCTCGCGTATACAAAATCCTTTTATAAGTGAATGCTACGCATTAGATCTCCCGCGAATTCAATCTGCCGCTCTAACCTTGGGACCCTGCTCTTGTGATAAGCACGTTTAATTTTGGTCCAATGGGTCTGAATATAAACGAAGAGAACTGCACATTTATATATTTGTATGCAAGGGATTGATATTAAAGGGCGCCGTACACGAGAATTTCTTTTTAAGTCTGGTTTCACAAAATAAAATCTCCAAGATTCCAAAGAAAGCGTACAACAGCAAATATTAAGAAAGCTGCGCGCTTCGCCTTCAAAACTGTCTAAATTCACGTAACAACGTGTGAGCGCGCACGCGCGCGCGCACGCACGCACGCACGCACGCACGCACGCACCGTCACATTACACTGAATGACCGACAAAAAATTTAACAGGAAGACAGAAGGTGATCCACGTCAAACAGAAACGATGAGGATTGACTGCTAAATACTTCTTCTTTTTTATAATTCTTGACTCTTTTATCGGTCTTCCCGCGATAACTCACTACTGTCTGGGTGAGCTGGAGCTAGCAGTGCGATAATGTCTGGGGGAAAAAAAGCATCCCAAGACGCGCTGCGCTGGAGGCTGCTCCAAGGCTGGCAAGCTAGGCAAGCGGCAGCACAGTGATGAATCACAAGTGACGTATGGAAGCAAACAATACCCTGTAGAGATGGATTCTTCACACTTCCGCCCCCCCCCTCCCCAAACGGAGCTGCGCTTCGTGATTTTCGGAGTGCACGCTGCCCGAGTTAGAGGTACTCTCACGCGCAGGTCTAAGGTAAGCTAAACGCAGCTCCAGGGCGGGATGAAAATACAAGCACCGCATTTGAGCGCTATATTTCTTGGTATGACAGTCGTGACGACAATGACATCACACTACTGACACCTGAGAGATGAAAACAGCCGACAGTTCGTATTTCAGTCGCCTCTTTGACGTCTGGACTTGAAATCGCGGTATATGAATGTCTGGTCAAGGTACAGTAAAACCTCCAATATACAACTTTGAACTTTCAATCTCTTTTCTAGATTTAAAACATTTCTTTTGCGCTTCTCGTGGGATTTGAAGTCGACATTTAGCGTGTCTTGGTAAACATCTTCGCAAAAGGAAGTCTGCTAACCGTTTTCCGCTCAACCAGGAAAAGTCGTATACTGTGCAAAACCGGCCACTTTCGTCGGTCGTTGGTCGGGTTAAGGAGCGAGTCGTAAATGGGAAGTTATTTGTATATTAGCTGGTCTCCGTCAGAAAGTTTTGTGTCGTATGCTGGAGGAGGTCGTATATGGGAAGGTCTTATAAATATAAGGGAGGTTTTACTATATTATAAATGACACCAAATCGAAACATTCAATTCATTGTTTCTGAGACTGCACTTCTCTGTCGGAGTATGTCTAAGGCCATTGAAATAGCTGGACAGTGCTTCGTGCCATGTCGGGGTAGTAACCTCAAAGGATGTCACAAGTCGGGAGTCAGGTGACACGTTCTGGCTTAACGGTATCAGGGGTCAGCAGCCGTCCCTAGCGAAATGTCACAGCCAAGACGCTACATGGCGAATCCTCAGGTGTTACAGCAAGAGGTCGAAGGGCCGAGCCAAGACAGACGGGTCCCGGGTTGAACGTGCCGCAAGTGAAAGATGCTGTTTGCTCGCTGCCCGCCCCGACCATGGTGATGGCGCGGCCATCAGATTAGGTCTGGGCAGGGCGTCGTGTCATGTGTTTGCTAAACCCTCCCACCTCCCAAAAATTTTGTTGAAAGAAAGAAGAGAAGAAAAAACGTTACTATCAGCAGTTCTCGACAAAGCGACAAGGACCCACTGGATGTTTCTCTTGGTAAATTTGAGAAGAAGCCGCTAGATGCTTCTTTTGGTAAATTTGAGCTGTTCTCCCATCGTCTTGCAATCTGAACTGTTCCTTGTCAGACAAAAAATCATGTTTGTGGTGTAAAGCTGGAATCCCAGCAGTGTGTGTGTGCGCGCGCACGCTCGCACTCGCGAGCGTGAAGTCACTAACAACAGTCGGAGCGCAGCTGTTCCCCCCCCCCCCCAGTTCCAACACTGAACATCTTCCTACTTAAACTTAAAACAAGGGAACTGGACCAAGCTAGACCAGGACAAAGACGAAGGCAATCTACATGATTCGGGGCACACCAGATGCGTTCGTCCTCTTGTTGCTTTAAACACGCTTTATTTTCCAACTCATATGACCTGTATGCACAAGAGCACTGAAATGGTGCCACAGGAAAAGTAAAAACTTTCTTAAAAGTTCTGGAGACTTGTTCAATCCTATATCGAACCGAACCAAATTCCTCCGCGAGACAAAAGAGATCTCACGTGCTGCTAGAATTTTTAAAAAGACATAAAAGACACGTATGTATTCCGAGCATGCAATATCAACCTTTTTCTGAGAGCAAACAGAATGGTGCAGCTTTCGCATCAAGACACGTCGCCTCTCGGAAATTTGTGTTTCGTGAGAACTCTGTTTTGAAACATTTTGGCGGTTGTTTCTCGCCATTAACTTGAGTTAATCTGGAAGCAGCACAGTAGGAAGATAAAGGGGTAGTGTCCACATCCTAGGCCTGCCGCTAGCGAGCGGGAAGATGTTTTCACGTCACATCAAGCTGGTAGTGTGTCGAAGCCTTTAGCTGACTGTTCGGCCTTTGGTAACTCCTAATACCCCCCCCTACCATCGGTGTAGGTTTAAGGTGTCAACCAACAGGCGAGAGGGCAGGGTCCGCTCACCGTGGGATCTACTAACCGGCACGTGTTCCCCGCTGGCAGAGGCCATCCGTAGCACTTGCACTGTCCCGATGACCGTCAGGGGACACTTACCATCCACCCCGGGCCCGTCAAGGGGCATTCACGCGAGGAAACGCTTTTAGCGTTTACGCTAGACAAGACGCGTGTCGCCGATTAGTGTCCGCACCCTCCAACCGGCAGTGACGCAACAGCAGACCTCCTACGGTTCGGCTTCACGCCTCTGATCCGTCCGTCTGACCCCGACGCTGGTTCAAGTACCATCTGCTCTACTCCGAACACCTGAAATCCAGCCTGCCGCTAGCGAGCGGGAAGATGTTTTCACGTCACATCAAGCTGGTAGTGTGTCGTAGCCTTTAGCTGACTGTTCGGCCTTTGGTAACTCCTAATACCCCCACGACTGTAATTTTTACACCTCCCTCACTCCTACTTCCGGCAAATTACGCCTGCCGTAAAACGTCCGACAGATGTTTAACCAGGTCGAGAAAACAAAACTTGGAGCTGCTTTGAACACCTGGAGGCAGACGCTTTTAGGTTTGATCTTCCCTACACCTGGACCGACTGCCTCCCTCTCGCCAATCAGTTACTGTTTAGCTTGAATAAGCAAGCACGTGCAGGTGGTTGTAGTCGCACCTCCACTAAGCTCAGTTAGGTATACACCCCACCCCCCCAAAAAAAACAACCCTCAAACACATACCAGTTTTTATTTACATATTTGATAATTTCGAATCATATTACGAGAAGTTACGAAAGAGAATTTTTCTGGTTAATTACGACAATTTCGCTTGCTTTATAAAAAATATTAACACTCGGTAGGAAAGAATCTATCTTCCTTTTTCCCGGTATTTCGGTAATGACCGAATAATGCCAAAAATAAAGGTAAAGCTTAAGCTAACGGATGCCAGTGGTAAGTTGATAACGCCGACGACCTGCAGCTGCAGATGCGTGAAATCGCATTCGTTCCACCCTCTGCCCTTGAGTTTGCACGTTCTCTACGGGTCTTGACGCTAATCACTTCGTTATCGGCAATGTTTCCCGTTTCGTCCCTCAGTGCTGGAGTTCCGGATAGACTGTTAAAAAGCGCCCAAGCACATGTTCTGTCCACTCGGTCGGGGAGAATGTTGTTAACTTACCACTTACACTAAAGGTCAAGGTCGCTGTGCATGGCTTTTAGTATCTCCTGTCGACCGCCTCGGTGGTCTAGTGGTTAAGGCATCCGCTTCCGAGGCGGGAGCTCGCTGGTTCTCATCTCTGCCGAGACATACCAAAGACGTAAAAGTTGGGAATCTAGTAGCTGCCCTGCCAGACGCCTGGCACTACAGGGAACAGTACTAGGACTGGTTGGCCCGATGTCAGTATAATGTGACTGGGTGGGAATGAAGCCTGTGTTGTGACAGCAGTCCTACCTGTGGCAGCACGTAAACTTTGTCTAAGCGACACTGCTCTGATATGCACCCTTTTTTTTGCGGCGGGAGATTAAGCAACACCCTTCTCCACGCCCGTATCTTCTGTCCACACGTAACGCAGTACGTAAAATCCACAAGGCGAACGAGGTCTTACGAGCATTTTTATGACCGGCGAAGCACATACGGACGCTCATGTAAGCCAACCGAGGACTGGAGGCAGGAGGGTGCCGGGTTTGTTTCCTGTTGTTGTGGTGAGTGATGCTGAAGGAAAAATAAGTTCACCTGCTGGTGTAATTGTGCCACTGCCGACGGAGACAAGCTGGGGGTCAAAACTATATTAGTTACGGACATAAAAGAGATTGTTGTCAACGACACCTAATCTGTCATAACTACAATTCCACCACCCCCACCCACCCCGCAAGAAAAACCCACACGCATACAAAAAACCGGACATGCAAACTCAGTCAAGTTTCTTTGACTTCGTTTCCTCGTCCAGTTTGCACAATTAGTTTGTTTTGGGGGAACTGCTTCCACCTATTGGTGATTTCGCGCTGTAGGGGATGGGGAGGTGGTGATTGGGAGCTGGGGGGGGGGG